>APFE030096263.1:145733-257894 GCA_000404065.3 Pinus taeda | reverse complement strand
GTCCTCAAACCTCAAACCAGTAACCATGAAAAGTACAAGAAATCCTCCTCCTTTAATGAAGAGAAATAAGTTCTAATTATTGTCCCATTGTTGATTCAATATGAGCAACCAAGCTCTGATACCATGTAAAAAATACACTCATAAATTAAACTACAATTCGGAAATATCTTGTAGGGATTTCGACTGACACTTTGTCTACGCACATGTAACTATTTCAATAAATAATTACTCATAAAATTTCCATACAACTTAGCAAATAAAGTTCTGATTTTTATGAATAGTAACATAGAAAACAAATCTAAACTTTAGATTAACAAATTATGAACAGCAAACACATCAACAAAACTCAAAAATTTTAGACAAAATATACTTGGAAAAACCCTAGAGGAAAACTAGTGCAAGAGGGATATTTTATTATTCTTTGAGCTCTCAAAAAATTCTTTACAATAGAGAAATGAAACAGAATTTAACAACACCTTATCTCAACCAATTAGCATCCCCTTTTTTCTCGAGATTCATTGCACAAATTATCATTGAAATTTGTGCTGAAACCTGCCATGAATTTTGTATAATTGTACGGACTTCTACAACATTAAATGTAGTATCTCCTTGAATTTTGTGCCCAAAAATGCCTCGAAATGCATGTCAAGCCAACTCAAAATTCTACCTTGATTATGTGCATGATCATAATACAAAATGGATCGTACTACCTACAATGCATTATATTACATGATTTAATGTCAGTAGATGTTCCTCTCAGGCTAGTACATCTTCCTCAATTTGTGTTCCACTTCTTCTACTCGGAAATTAGTGCTCAACTACCTTAGAATATGTGTATCTTGATATATTCACCTTCTCCTCAAATCAACCTCTCCTCTTTGCCTCTTGTGTCTCTCACACAATTGAAAATGATCTCTCCTTGGGATGTGTGCCACTTAAGAAGCGAAATTGGTGTCTCTTGACCTTCTAGCTAACCTCCAAGATTAATGGCTGAGATTTTATATTAGCCCATCATGATCCAATGGTTGTGTTTTAATCTTTCATTGACATTACTTAAAGTGCACTTTATCTCATAAAGTTAATTTATTTCCCAAGTCACTTTAGGATATCCTCCCACATGCTAGCCCCAAGCCAATGTGTAAGATAATTATCCTAGCTAACTTAACTCTTATCGAAACCACTGTCGACCCCACCGACTGAAAACCGCTAGGAATGATGTGGAACTGGTGGGGGACAACATGGGACTAGTGGACCAAATATGATAGGTGGATATGACACCAACCAAGAGAGAATCTAGGTCGAAGATAATTATCATGCTTACATGTAACCCACATAAGCATGACATTAGAAGAAAATTAAAAAACAAGCGTGAATATGTTTCTCCTGTGTTTTTTCCAAATGGAAAGTTATCGCATCTCCATAACAAGTTCTTCCATCTGTAAAAATATAAAAAGTGATATTTTGTCTCATTCATAGCTATTGAAGGAAAAAAGGAAACCAAATTTATCAGTACACTCATACCAATGGTTTTTTCAAGGATTACTAGTACCCTCTTCCAGCGATTTCCCCAAGTAATTCTTAATCTTTTCATTTTTTCCTTTTAAAATGAAGACCAAGAAGCCTAACCCATAACCTAAAGAGGGTTCCCAACCAATAAACTTAAATGATTTTCCTTTAATTGACCAACAAGGAGATGCCCATCACACTCATAGTGAGTTTTATCTGTATGAACTGAGTGGTCAATTCAACAATTCAGAAACCAATAAGATATTTCTTTGGAATAAGAGTCATATTTGGCATGATTCACTGTACCTCATAATAAATCTTCCCCTAAATCTGTGACCTAGTGTAGCAATAATTAAATCCCGAGTAAGAAAGTTATTATTTCCAAAATGGTGTTACTCTTTTCACTATAAACCCCAAATCGGTTCAAGAAATGCTTAGGGTATTTATGCATAATCAAAACAAACCACTGAATGAATGCATTCTCAACCGTCTCAATTATTGTGAATTAACCTTAGAAGATAAAGCAACTATTCTTGAGTCATACTTACCACTGAATGCTCCTTTACCTAAAACTCCACCACCATATCCTTCTCTTATTTCCCTTGAATTTTCCAGGAAAATTATATCTATTGTGTGTTGTTCATTAAGGTATGATCATTATCAATCTATTGATGAAATTATTCTAGGATTCCTAGAATCTAACACCCCTATAAAAATTATTTTATTAGATTCCACTTAAGTCGGTATCTTGTAGAAGCCATTAGTTTTTTAGTTGTCTCAATATAATTTGACCAAGTATTCTATTAGTCTATCATTTTTAGTCTATTCTTTTTTATCAATCATTTTTAGTCTATTTGTTCCTCTATTTCAAGTTGAGAAATTTCTAGTATGCATCTAAAGGTTCAAGATGAGCGAGGAAATCCAAATTCTTTAATCTACTGGACTCATATTGTTAGAAAACAACTTCATAATTTGTTTTTCTCTGATTATATCAATAAATTCACAAAAAAATTCTATTCTATGATGTTTGAATAATCTCCTCCCAAATTATTCCTGAGATAAAGAAAATTATTCAACTTAATCTGCACATCAAAGCTGGAGATTGGTATTTATTTAAAGATTTTGTAGAAATCAGAGTATATGGTTGTGAGCTTCCCCCTTATCAACTCCCAATTTTTTTGACCATGATTGTTTTTGCTCTGGAATACATCAGACAGAGTTAGAGTTTAGATCACCTACATTTCATTTCCCAAAAGCATCAAGCTATATTTAAATTGAAAAAATAGGTGGTTCCATTCCTTGATAATATGAGAGACTCTCTCTAGAAGATGGAGGAATTAATCAGACAAATGATTTTTTCTTAGGGAGAAGCTTTCCTTATGATCCCTATAAAATTATATGAGATAGGAGGTCTAAACAAGGTTCTTCTCCCTATGTACATGTGGCCAAACCAAATACTGAAATATTGGCCAACAAGGATACTTGGGTAATAGCACTTAGTGTGAGCTTGACATGTATGAACTAAGTGAGTGGGCATATCAATGATTCATATACCAACAAGACATGTCTTTGGTCTAGGAGTTGTATTTGGCTTAATTCATTGTACCTCAGACTTACTCTTCCCCTAAATTTGTCACTTGGTGCACCAATGTTATGATACTTGCAGCGTAAAATGATAAAAAACCAATAAGTATAATCCACTTCAAAGGGAAAACCTCCTTTTACAATAAATAAATTGAACAAGACAATATTTGATAATGTTAAGACTATGGTGTGTGTGTGTGTGTGTGTGTGTGTGTGTGTGTGTGTGTGTGTGTGTGTGTGTGTGTGTGTGTGTGTGTGTGTATCCCTCTGTGTGTATCCCTCTGTGTGTGTGTTTGTATGTATATATTAGAAGACAAAGGATACACTTATGACAAAAATGGACCATGAGAGGTTCTATCCTACATAAAAAATAAATAAATAAATAATTGCTCAATATATATGGCTTAATAAGATGTTGTTGGGTTAACGTGGGGCTTATATAGGGATTAACATGCACATTCCCCTCAAATAAGTGTTGTCGTCTACACTTGACTATCTGTGGGTGTTTCTACATGAAGCACTCATCTTCCATTGTCGTTTCTACCATTGGTAGGTTCTTCCATTTGATGAGGTACTCAATAATTGCTCGATTTCTCAGCTGCTTAGTCCTTGTTTCCCAAATTGTTTATGGTTCTAGTATTGTTTTCCATTCTTCATTAACATTTAGTAGAAGAGTTTGGATTGGGATCTTATCATCAATGAGCTTATTTAAGAAACAAACATGGAATATTGGACATACATGTGAAGATGGAGGCAACTCCAATTTGTGGGCCATCCTTCCAATCCTTTGCAACACCTTATAGGGTCCATAATACCTCGGAGCTAATTTATTCTCCTTACTTTGTTGTTTTACGGACATCTATTTATATGGTTGTAGTCTCATAAATATGCAATCTCCCACTTCAAATTCCCTTTCACTGTGATATTGATTCGCTTTTTATTTCATCTTATTTTGTGTGATAACCAAGTTGGCGTTCAATACTTTGAGAACCTTTTGTTAGTGTTGGATGTGATCCTCTACTGCTTGAGCCTTTAAATTCCCTTTCAAGGTGATGTGATGGATGGAGGATGATATCCATAAAGAGCCATAAATGGTGACATTTTTTATGAATTATGGAAGGACATGTTTTACCACCAAACTACCAAGGGAAGCCATTTGAAGTCTTTTGGATGCAAAGCAACGTAGATATCCTTCTAAACATTGAGGATTGTAAGATGAGTTGTGAGCCAATTGAGTACCCAAACAAGAAAATAATTTAATCCAAAAATTTCCAGTGAAAATTGGATCTCTATCACTTACAATAACCCTTGGTATTCCATGTAGATTTTGGACTATTTCCATGAATAATTCTACCACAATACTTGCTTTAAGAGTATGAAAAAGAGAGCAAAAGTGGGCATACTTTGTCATTTACCTACCACTACCATAATGACACTCTTTCCTTTAGATTTGGGTAAACTTGTAATAAAATCAATTGAAACACCTTCCTAATGTTGGGTACGGTATGGCTAATGTATTAAGGAGACCTTGGGTTTTAATAGTCTCTCCTTTATTTTGTTGGCATAACACACATTCTACCACAAATGTTTGCACATCTGCTTTAATACCTTCCCAAAAAAATTATTTCTTGATCCTCTGATATGCCTTCACGAACATTGAATTTCCTCCTATAGGAGAACTGTATAATTCCAATAGGAAATTCTATTTGAATTGGAAATTCTTACATAAATAGAAGTGATATTTATACCATAACAAGCCATTTTTCTATGTAAAATTTTATACTACATCAGGGTCCTCTTGTAGCTATTGAATGATCTTGCATATCTTCTCATCTTGTTTCCATTCTATCCTTGCTTCTTCCACCTAGTCATATTTTGGATCTGAAATAATACATAGTAAACCATTTATGTCTTCCTCTTTCCTTAAGAGTGCATCTGCTACAATATTATGTTTTCCATTTTTGTAGATAATTTCAAAGGCATAACCCAACATCTTTGTGACCCACTTTTGTTTCTCTTTCGAAGATAGTCTTTCGCCAAGAAGTACTTTAGACTATCATGATCTATTTTTACTTTGAAGTGTCTTCGTATTAGGTATGGACACAATTCTTAACTACATGTAGTATGGCCAACATTTATTTTTCATAAATGGATCTAAGTAAATTATTTCCTTTAAGTTTGATACTTTCAAAAGAAAGGGGCCTTCCTTCTTGCATCAAAACTTCACCAACGCCATGGCCTGAGGAATCACACTCCAAAATAAATATTTTTGTGAAATAAAGTGTCGCCAAGATGGTAGTTGCACACATATCCTCTTTAAGTTATTCAAACGCTTTGGTTGCTTCTTTAATCCAAAAAAATGATTCATTATTCAATAATTTTGTTAGAGGTGTGTTATTTGACCATAATTCTTGAAAATCCGTGGTAATATCTTATCAATCCTAAGAATCTTGTGATTTTATTCAAGGTATTTGGGATTGATCATTCCCTCATAGCTTTGATTTTGTGAGGATCCACCATGACACCATCATGTGATACAATATGACCCAAATATTCCACTTATTGAACTCCAAAGGCACACTTGGAAGTATTTTCATATAGTTTTTGATATTCCAATAGTGTAAAGACCTTTTCAACATGTTGCACATGCTCTTCCCAAGATTTATTGTAAATTAATATGTCATCAAAAAATACTAGCACAAAATCTCTAAGGGTTTGAAAATGGAATTCATCAGGCTTTGAAATGTTGAAAGTGATTTTGTAAGTCCAAAAGGCATAACCAAAAACTCATAATGACCTTCATGTGTTGTAAATGTTGTTTTGGGAATGTCTTCTTACCTCATTTTGATTTGATGATGTCCAAAACAAAGATACAACTTAGTAAAGAAAATTTATACATGTGATTCATCTAACAATTCATCAATGACAGGAATAGGAAACTTATCTTTGATTGTAATTTTGTTGAGTTGTTTCTAATATGGAGACATATGCCATGAACCATCCTCTTTTATAACCATCACCATTAGTGAAGAGAAAGAACTCTAGCTATGTTGAATTATGTTTGCTAACATTTCTTGAACCATATGCTCAATATCAATCTTTTGTGCATGTACATATCTATAATACCTAATGTTAGGTGGTACACTTCTAGATTTCAAATGGATAGCATGGTGATTTTCTTGGAAAAACGGAAGACCCTTAGAAGTTTCTCCAAATACCTTGGTATAATTGTTGATAACTTTTTGAAGATCCATTGTAGCAGAGGATAGAGATGTTTGAACATCTAATGAACACAATTTTGCAACTAGATCTTGTTGTCCCTTGGTGTCCCTTAGTGTCCCTTGGATACCTCTATGAATAATTTCCTTTCATTCTGAGAAAATATTATGAGAAGATATTGGAAATTAAGTTCCATTGTTCCCAATGATTGTAACCATTGGACCCCTAAACAACATCAGCATCACTCATTTGGATTGAAATCATAGGACTAACCAATAAATAATCCCCCATATTCATCTTAATATTATTGCACTTCCCTAAGAAATTTATCTTTCCTCTATCTGTAATCATCAGTTGAAATTCTAATGCTACATATACAAAGATATTAAGAAGTTTTTCCAATTTGTAATAGATGAAGTTATGGGTACTACCTGAATCAATCAATCTTGTTACCCTTTTCCTTTGATATATCCTTCTATCTTGAGGGTTTGTGTAGTACTAATGTTGGTTAATGCATGACAAGAGATTGTTGGAGTAGTTTCTTCTAGCGCAAGATCTTGTGAAGTTTCCACTTCTTTATCTTCTTCATCATCACATTCTACATAGAATATTTTTTTCTCACTACATTTATTCACTTTACTATACTTGTTGTCACAATTTAAACATAGTCCCTTTGCTCTTCTTTCATCCATTTTCTAATTCAACCTTGTCGATTTAGGAACTTAATTTTCTCTATAGTTATTAGTGACCAATTTTCTAGTGGTCATATTTTTACTTTAAACTTTCCTTGCTAGACTGAAAGCATGCTCTAGAAATTTAGGTTCAAAAATATGTGCCTCCTGTTGGATCCTTTCCTTTAAATTACCCATAAATAGGTCTAACAATATATCCTCTGAAATGTTCTTCATTATGAGACTCAATTATTAGAATCGTTGAATCTGCTCTGTAATAGTACCTTTTTGTCGAATATTTACCAATTGGATAAAGAATGTGTTTCTCTTAATATCCCCATAAGGTGTTATCAATTCCTATGTAAAAATGGACCAAATATAATAGAATCATTTTATATTTAACAATGCCATTGATACCATACATGTTGGCCTTGTTCTAAAAACATGGATGTGATACTTACCTTTTGCAAGGATGCCACCTGGTGTAGATCAAATGATTGCTCCATCTAAAATATCCATGTTACAGGATCATTACCATCAAAATTCTTCATATCATTCTTTGTAATGTTGTAGTACCTTGGTGTTGACTTGATGCCCTGATGATGTGGGTCCTGGATTGAAAACTCATGAGTATGGTTTTGTGATTCAACATTTGTGTTCTCCAATTGTGATAACATACTCTCACTAAGAGATTGATTCTCAAAAATATTTTTCTCCTTATTTTCACTATTTTCTTATATCTCCACGTCCCTTCTAGGAATCCTTTCCAAGATAGAAATCAGGCATTTTTTTATTTCTTCCTTATTTTCATTCATTTTCATTTAGATTCCTTCTATCTTCCTTTTTATTTCTTCCTTATTTTCAGTCATCTTAATTTCTATTCCTTATTTTTCTTAATCTCTATCCCTTATATCTTATTTTCTATTCCATCCTTATTTTTTATTCATCTTCTTTTTTGCTTCTCTTTTAATGTTTTCTTGAGAACCTGAGAAATACACCTTTTTCAACATACTACCCTCCATTTCATTAACTTTCTTCTCTAATTGAGATAACTTAAATTCTAAGTCTCCACTTCCTTCATCTGTAAAGGATGGGCCTTCATTAGATTTATTTGGTGTAGTAGCTTTCTTTGGAGGCATATTAGAAAATAATAATAGTTTTCCTCTTTGTTACAACAAAAAAATGGGATCTTCTAATGAATAGTTAGGTCACTAGTAAGTTATGTACCTTAATTTGGAGAATGGTTGAAACTTTATTGATATATCTATGGGATTTGAGCCCTATTGGATCTGAAAATTTATTCTGCAATACTATGATATGTAGTTTTTGTAATTCCACGAGTGTGAACTAAATTTGATGTGTCAATTGAAAGTTATAGCAACATTCCCAAAGCTTGCTGATTTTTGGAACTCTTCCCACGGGAAACTACTATAGCATGCCACATGTCCAATACTTAAAACATAATTATGGAACTTGTACCTAAGGTACTTCTATCTGTATCTTGAAATTCTTGAAGATTTCCCAATTTGAAATTTTCTAGAAAAGAAGGTATAGCAAAAATACGAAGTTGACATGTTTAAAATCTATTTCATGAATGCTCAAAAATCCTAACTTACATAGCGAATAACTCCCAAATTATAAAAAATTCTGAAAAATTTTACCAGATATTCCCTAAGATTTCTTCTTAATATGGTTGAAGTTTCACTTTATGAAGCCTTACAAAAAAAAGTGTTATAGTACAAATTCCAAACAGACCTATTTAACATTGAATCTGAAGCATATAGAAATCCTAAGTTCCTTGGAGCATATCGCCTAAAATATAGCAAACCAAGATTTGTAACTTGGACAAGATATTCACCACGATTTTGTTAATTTGGCAGCTCAGGGACAAATTCCTTCCTTTAGATAGCGTTCCTCATCCAGAAAAGACCCTATTTTCCATTAGAAGAATTTAATTTGGTCAAGGAAAAATATGATTTTTAATGGAAAATCCACAAGTACACAGAAGTTTGGGTTGGCCTAAAGGACAAATTGAATCTCCAAAGTCTCATAAAAATACACATCAAGGTCACCTCATTTTGACATCAACACATTTTCTCTTTTCTCTCCTCTTGTGATTGGTTCGTACAGGTCTTTAAGCAAGGAGTATGAGTTCACACGTGTGAAGGGAAGAAGGCCATTCTTATTTTTTTGCGTTTACTTTTTGTTTTTGTTTTCGTTGACCAAGTTTGACTTTCCATTTTGACTTGCAAAATTCTAATATTTTGGAGGCCAAATTTCTTTGTCAGGGAACCAAATTTTTCTGGGCACTTTGACTTGGGTTGAACGCAGGTCTGTTCACTGAAGTTTGACCGCAAGAATCTAAATTTTGACCTCAAAATTCTCTCTACTTTTACTAGAATCTTTTGGGATAGTTTTGACTTGATTTTGACCAACTAAAGAGGCCGAATATTTTGACCTTTGACCAAACTGACTTGGATCTTATTTGACTATTGAACGTTGACTGGTTAGGGAATATTTTATTTTTGTTCACTATTGTTAACTTTGGCCAAAAATTGAAGACTTTGACTTTGGATATGATTTGGCTTTTGGGCTCATCTCTCATTGGATATTTGTTTGTTGAAATGGAAAGTCAAATCCGTTGACCTTTAACTCATTATTGATGAATTGCAACATTGTATCTCACTGCTAATCATTAGATGAAAATATAATAGAAGAATAATTTGAAATGGTTTCCCCCTTGTGGGGTTTTTCCCTAGTCTTTGACCAAATCCTTATGTCTCTTGTTTCATGCTCTTGGATGTCTTCTATTGCATTTGAAGTATTGTTCTATCTACAATTACTTATTCTCATTAGAAGAATAAATTATTGAATACAATGATTGATAATTGAAGAAGAATTATTGTAAGTGATTTTTCTAAGCATAGAACAGTGGAAAATTAACAAATTTGCCCTCAATGTAGTCTATGTTTCATGCTCTAAGGCCTTAGAAACAAACAAACAAAAAATTAATAGTGAAAATTTCCAACTACCCTATTTATGACAGAATTTAGGAGCCTTCATAAACCCTAACTTCCTTCGACCATATCTCTGGAAATATAGCAACCCAAGAACTAAAATATGAACCATAGATTTCTTGGTATGTCTTCTAAATCATCTCTAGGTTTCACCATCTAAAAACACACATAAAAAAAAAAGTAAGTTATAGCGAAAATACCACAATGACCAGTTTGAAGCAGCAAAACCCTACGATCAAGAGCTCTCTTACCAGATGTTATGATCCTTGTGCCTTAAAAATGATAAGAAACCAATAATTACAATCCACTTTGAGGGGGGCTCCTTATTATACAATAAATACAATGAATAACACAATATTTGGTGATTCTAAGACTAGGTCTCCTTAGTATATATATAGGAGACAAAGGATACAATTATAATAAAATGGTGCCATGAGGAGTTCTAGCCTACATAACAATATAACAATAGAAATGTAATCTTTCAATATATAGGGCTTAATAAGGGGTTTTTGGGTTAACATGGGGCTTATATAGGGCTTAGTAACCAATACTTACATCTTGAGTAAGCAAGCTATTATTTCCAAAAATCGTGTGATTTTTTTCATTGTAAACCCCATGTAGAAATTCCTTGTAGATTCAAACTGCAAATCGTAATATGCTAAAAAAATTGACTTGAATCTACTCTACTCATCAGTGGAAAAAATAAACGATAGATGAAATCACGAAGCATAAAAGAGAAAGAATTCAATCACACCTAACACAATAATTTTCTAGGGAAATCCAGAGCTAAAAACCCTTGCTAATATTGCATTAATCATAAAATATGAAAAGATTAAAATTCTTTTCTCAAGCTCGAGAAACCTCTGCACTATATTAATCTATCTCACTGCTTACCAAACAATCTCAAGCCAATACTTAGCCAAATTTGTTGCATGCCAAGCTCTTATTTCCTTCCACAGTTTCCTAGGGAATTAGCCCATATTTATTTGGGAAATCCACAAATATAAATTGTGCAATCCTCATAGGCCTTCCTTTGATTTCATGCACCACCTGTACAATTCAGATGATTATACAACCGATAGTACATTGTCCCTGAACTCCAATATCAACTAGGTCTTTCTCTGATTCGACATGCATGCATTAATTATGAGTGAATCTTCAGTTTACTAGTTGATCAGTGTTCGTTACACCCCACTACTAGATCTCCCACTAATTCTTCCATCAGTTAGAACTAGTTTAACTTAATTTAAGTCAGTTAAACTGAATTAAATAATTACAACTCGAAATAAACTCAACGAGGACTCCTAGAAATTAGGAGACACACTACATGACTCTAGCTAGACCCTCAACTCGAATTAACTGATCCAACTAAGTCAAATTAACTTAGTTAACTATTACAAGTTGTCATGATATGTGGAATTACAATTTAATTCCTAATTTAATTCAAGGACAAAATTAAATTAGGATTTTCTTATTGCATTTTCAATACTCCCTCTCAACAAGAAAGGGATTATCTACTACCCTGATCCTACCTCTGTGAAACTTGAGTTTTCATCTTGACAATGCCTTTGTCAAAATATCAGCATCCTACTCCTCTTTAGGAATGTACTCCACCAACATGATTCCCCTTTGCACACAATATCGTAGATGCTAATACCAGATGTCAATATGCTTGGACCACTCATGAAAAATTGGATTCTCAGAGACTTTGATACAACTCTGATTATCACAGTAAATAATTGTAGGATCCATCTGCTGACCAAATAACCCAACAAGGATATTCCTCATCCATATAGCCTCACAAGTTGCTTGACTAGCAGCCATGTACTATGCTTCTGCCAAACTGAGTGCAATTGATCTCTACTTTCTGTTGTACCAAGAAATTGTTGTTGACCCATTACTAAAGATTCCCCCTGATGTGCTCTTCTCATCAGACGGACTCCATGCCCAATCTGCATCTGTGAAGCCTTGAAGCTTCACTCCCTTTGTCTGTTTGTACTAAAGACCAAACTGACTGGTGCCTCTGATGTATCTCAACACTTGTTTAGTTGTCTTCCAATAAATTTTGGTTGGGTTAACCATGGCATGACTAAGTTGGTTAACAGCATAACACATGTCCAATCTTGTGTTCACCAAATACATAAGTGAACCCACGCGTTGTCTATAAATAGTAGCTTCCACTACTTCACCTGAAGTAGTGTCTTCCTTCCTCCACTTTCTTGTTAGAGGAATCTTCATGGGTTTATTTCTCTCCATGTGGAACTTCTTCAGAATCTCGTTGGCATACTTGCCCTGAGAGAAAAACAGTTCCTCATCTCCTTGCCATACTTCCATACCAAGAAAGTAATGCATGCGCCCCAGGTCTTTCATTTTGAATTCTCTTGTAATATCATCTTTGTAATATTTTATCAGCTTCTCATCACCAATTAGAATCAAATCATCGACATATAATTTACTAGAATCAACAATTCCTTCAACCACAATATGGTAAAGGTTCACATCTGCTTCACTTTTGGTGAAGCTCAACCGAGTGAAATAGCTGTCAAATCTGGTGTACCAAGCACGGGGTGCTTGTTTTAGTCCATACAGCAATCGCATGAGTCTGCACACATGTGACTCTCTATTGAAGGTCTCAAATCCTTTCGATTGCTCAATATATGCCTCTTCTTCAATCATGTCGTTGAGGAATGTTGTCTTTACATACATATGATGTATCTTCCATCCCATCTGCGCTGAAAATGATAGAATAGATCCAATTGAATATTCCCTTGCTTCTGGAGCAAAGGTCTCATCGTAATCAATTCCCTCCACCTAAGAGAACATTTTGGCCACAAATATGGTTTTGTGTTTCTCCACACTCCCATACGCTGCTTTCTTTACCTTATAAATCCATCTGGAACTCACCACTGACTTGTCTACTGGTCTTGGGACCACTTCCTAAACATTGTTTTTGATAATGGAGTCATACTCCTCAACCATGGCATCAACACATACTAGTTTTTTTACTGCTTCCTCGAATGAGGATGGCTCAACCTATACACTCTCGCTCATCAGAGCCGTGTATCTAGTGTACTGATATGATGTGGGTGCTCCCACATTCTCTCTATCATCATGCATCAATCTATCAGCCTCTCTAGTGTGCTTCCTTCCATCTCTGGAAGTCTCTATATGAGTGGGTGCTTCCACTCTCTGCTCCTCTACATGTGGTTGCTCCACATCATCCTGAGGTTCCTCCTTTCAATCTAAAATCTCCTCATCTGCATGTAACTGAAGCTCCCTCTCAAGGGAACATCTCATGGTTTTCTCTTCATTGAACTTCACATCTCTACGAACCATTGTCATCTTGTTGGATGGAAGGTACACTTACTAGTTGTGAGGTGTATCAGTGTACCCCACAAATATGCCCAACTCAGTTGTTGGCTCTATCTTTTTCCATGCATCCTTGGTAACATGACAGTAGATTGATGAACCAAAGATCTTGAACTATGCCACATCTGGTTTCTTACCTAAAAAGACTTCTTATGGTGTACTCATCCTGAGAATTCGATGAGGGATTCTTTTCTGCAAATGAACAGTTGTGTTGCAGGCTTCATCCCACAAGTGCAACGATACGCCCTGATCATGTAACGTCGCTCATTCAGTTCCCACAATAATTTTGTTCTTCATTTCATCCACCCAATTCTGTTGTGGGTTATGAGGTACTATTAAATCTCGTTGAATGTCTTCTGATGCACAGAAGTTCTTGAACTCATTCGACACATACTCCAATGTTATTGCTTTTAAGAGCTTCAACTTTCCTGCCAGTATCTTTCTCGACAAGTGCTTTAAATTCAAAAAAATTAGCTAACGTCTGATATTTCTTCTGCGTGAAGAAAATCCACCACTTACGAGAAAAATCATCAACAAATATTACATAATACATGTGCTTGGCCGTGGATTATGTTGAGAACGGTCAACACACATATGAGTGAACTCTATCAAGGATCGCTTGCGCTCAACTGTCTTTATCATGAAAGGAAGCTTTGGTGTACTTCCCCAATGTACACCCATTTTATTTGTCTCTCTGCTCTATTGTACCCTTGTGAAGTATTGTATAAATTTATTGCATGATCTTCAAAGCTCTGTGGTGCAAGTGACCCAATATTATATGCCACAACTCATCAATGTCTCAGCTCTGCACCTTCTCTGCTTCTGTGCTCAAAGCAGTGCAATCTTATGCATCCAATTTGTAGAGGTTCTTCACTCAAACCCCGATTCGCTTCACCTACCCTGAAGCTATGTGACTAAGGAAAGCCTTTCCATTGCTAAATATAACATCATAGCCAGGGTCCTCCAACATGGAAACTGAAACCAAATTCTTCTTCAAACCCGAAACATACATGACATCTTTTAATGTGAGAGGAAAACTAGACTCCCTTTGAAAGGTAATAGTATCGATGTCGGTCACGCTATACCTCCCATCATCTCACATCTCGATGTGCATCTGGAGGTTCTTCTCCTCCAAGTCATTGAAGAACTCTTTGTTGTCGGTCATATGGAATGAGGCTCCACTATCCAGGTACCACACACTACCCATCATCGATGTCTCCATGCAAGAAATGGGGGTGAAATCCAGTTCGAATTGTGAAGCAAGAGATTCATATGTTGCTTCTCCTAAGGGCTTCTTACCAACCTTCTTGTGCGGACACCTTATAGCATAGTGTCCCAGCTTGTGACAGTGAAAACATTAATCTTCGACATGTCCTTCTTCTTTCCACACTGACTAGAATCTGATTTGGAATAGGATGATTTCCCCTTCCCTTTCTTCGCCTTTCCAGCTAAGGCACAGTTCTCCTCACCATCATGCTTGGATGAGGATCCATCTCTAGTGTTCTATTGAATCTCTTCTTGTACCAAGTCATACCACAATTGTTCCCACTCTGGTAGCTTCTCCCTCCCATTAACTAAGTCCTGGTAGTTGTGCTAGCTCTTGGGAAGGCGTATAAGTGCTAGGATCACTAGATCATCTTCAACAACTATCACACTGACACTTCCAAGCTCATCCCAACATTGGATGAACGTGGTCAAGTACTTCGATATTGTGTCGCCCTTTTCCATCTTGATTTTTTTGAGCTTGTCCTTATGTGTCAGCTTCCTATTGTCACTAATGTTTTGAAACAAGTATGTCAAGGCCTTCCACATTGCAAATGGAGTTTCCTTGTTGTGGAGGTTCGAGACAATATATTCTCCAACTCCTAGGATAATCCTTCTCATTTTTTCCACACCTTTTCTCCACTCTGCTAGATCCTGAGCATCGGCTGGCTTAGGAATATCTTTGTTTATTAATTCCTTAAGATCATTGTCTTCCAACACTACCTCTATATTTTCCTTCCAAGCAATATAGTTCCAACTACCCTCAAGGGCATATTCGAGTATGAATCCGTAGAACGACATCTTGCTAGCTCCGGAGTATGATACCAAAAATTTTGTTTCTCCTGCAAAAGATAAACTCGTATTCTTCTCTTCTATAATGATTTCAGCTATGATACCATGCAGAAATTCCTTGTAGATTCAAACTACAGATTGTAATATGTTAAAACAATTGACTTGAATTTACTCTACTCATCAGCGGAAACAATAAATGATCAATGAAATCACAAAGCATAAAGAGAAAGAATTCAACCACACATAACACAGTAATTTTCTAGGGAAATCCACAACTAAAAACCTCTGCTATATGTATATTGCATTCATCATAAAATATGAGAAGATTACAATGCTTTTCTCAAGCCTGAGCAGCCTTTGCAATATCTTAATTTATCCCATTGCTTCCTAGGCAAGATGAAGCCAATACTTAGCCAAATCTGTTGCCTGCTAAGCTCTTATTTCCTTCCACAGATTAGTAGGGAATTAGCCCATATTTAATTTGGAAAATTCCACAAATATGAATTGTGCAATCTTCATAGGCCTTCCTCTGATTTCATGCACCACATGTACAATTCGGATGATTATACAATTGATAGTACATTGTATACTAGTCGATCAATGTTGGTTACACCCCACTACTAGATCTCCCACTAATTCCTCCATCAATTAGAACTAGTTTAACTGAATTTAACTTAGTTAAACTAAATTAAATAATTACAACTCAAAATAAACTCAATCAGGGCTCCTAAAAAGTAGGAGACACTCTACATGACTCTATTTAGACCCTCAACTCAAATTAACTGAACCAACTAAGTCAAATTAACTTACTTAGCTATTACAAGTTGTCATGAGATGTGGAATTACAAATTAATTCCTAATTTAATTCAAGGACAAAATTAAATTAGGTTTTTCTTGTTGCATTTTCAACACCCCATACTAATTCAAGAAAATCCCATGATAGTTATGCATAATCAAACCCAACCATTGAATACAGACACTCAATAACCATTACCATGAATTAACTTTAGCTGAAAAAGAAATCATGATTGAGTCGTACTGACCAATGAATGCTCCTTTACCTGAAACTCCACCCCCATATCCTTCCAGTATTTCCCATGAATTGTCTAGGAAAGTTATATTTATTGTGTGTTGCTTATTAGGGTATACTCATGATCAATCTATTGATGAATTATTAGATTCCACTTTAGTTAGTATCTTGAAATTTTGGTTAATTTCCAATTGTCCAATATAGCCTAACCAAGTATTTTAGGTATCAATCCCTTTTAATCTATTTGTTCCTCTATTTTCAAGTTGAATTTTTTTCTAATCTACATCTAAAGCTTCAAGATGAGAGGAAATCCAAATGTTTTTATCTACCAGACTGATATAGTCAAAAAACAACCTCAGAATTTAATGTTCTTTGATTATATCAATAGATTCATGTTAATTATATATTATGTGATGTTTGAAGAATCTCCTCATGGAGTTTTTTCTGGGATAAAGAAGATTCCTCAACTCAGTCTAAACATTAAAGTTAGAAATTGGTATTTATTTAGGGATTTTACAAAGATTAGAGTATATCGTTGTGCGCTTCCACCCTGTCAACTTCTAGAATACATCAGACAAAGTGTAAGTTTATATAGCCTACATTTTATTTCTAAGAAGCATCAAGCTATGTTTAAATAGAAAAAGGAGTGGGTACATTCCTAGTTAATACCAAAGTTGCTCTCTAGGAGTTGGAGGAATTAATCACAAAAATGATTTTTTCTCACGGAGAAGTTTGGCCTTATGATCTTTGTAAAATTATATCAGATAGGACTAAAAAAGATTTTGCACGTCAACCAAATATTGAAATAGTGGCCAAAAAGGACACTTGGGTAATAATATAAACCCAAAGCATGGAGTATAATTTAGAGGTTTGAAAATCATCTCAGCCACTTGTTTTAGAAACATCTCAATGAAAGGAAAAGTGTCTAAAGAGAACTTATACACAGAGCCTCTAAACAATTTTTGAAACAGAGGAAGAAGATCAACAATCTGGAAAAATGAAAAGGATAGAAGGAGAACCAGAAGTGTTAGTACAAATAATAGAGGAAGCAACATCAAACAAGCTTGCTTTCAATTGGGAAATTATACAAACAACATATGTAGGTCAAGAACATCAATCAGGAATGTCACTTTTAGCCTTAGGAAGGAAGGACAATATATATTCACGGCTCATGGAAATCAAGAATAAAAGTATTAAAATTAAACAGAACTCATACTCAGAACTTTGAAAGTATGGCTTAGGTTCATCTCAAACCAAGTTACTATCTTCCATGGAATATGAAAAGATACAATTAACTATGGGTGTATTAGAGCCAAAATATCTAGTAATCAGAACAACAGAAGATTACAAGCAAACAAAGCATACAATATATCTAAAGAAAATACACTTGTGGATCAAATGGACTTGCACAAGAAAACTGGTGAAATGATCTTTAGAAGCCTTATAAACACTACATTGAATGTATTTGAAGTATAAAATATGGTTTCAAAGGTCACTAATCAGTGGACACATAAGAAAATTGCTACTAGAACTAAGCAGATGAAGATAGATGAATTGGAGCAATTGATTGTCAAGTTGGTGGAAAACCCAAAAGATAAAAACTCAATACAAGCCCTAATTAAATCAAGAGACACGGATATTCAATTATTGAGAAAAATTTGAAAATTCCTAACATAGAGCATGTGCAAACACCTGAGTAGGAGGCAATACATAAAGAAAAAGAACAGTTTTTTACACAATTATTGAGTTAAAATAAATATATGAGAAACAAATTGTAAATTATGAGAATCAAATTGAAATTTTACCAAAGGAAAATGGCATATTTGTCAAGCATCCTCTTCAGCATTGTTAGCACCTATAGACCATCTAAGAAATTGGTTGAAACAATGTATGCTTTGAGGTTAAAGGATGTGGATATTGAAATTCTCGGAAGAATGATTTCAGTTTAAAATGAAGAAATTAATATTTTGAAGGAATAGCTAGATGACAGAAATGCTACTATAAACATTGATCAAGATTTAAAATCCACACTCCAACGGGAAAAGTTGTAGCTAGAGAATCAATTGGTAGGTACAAAAGCCTTGACTTAAGCATGGCATATTATATGGGCAAAGATTGTTACTGAAATTCTAGGCATGTGGAACTCATTTAGTGATTTAGGATGAATCGGATTTGGTTTACACTACAAAAGAATCTATCCAATAGGTGCAAAATGAATTGGGGAACAAATGACGAATAGATAAAAAAAATGTTAAATTTATAAATTCCAGAAACTCGGAACAATTGCATGCTTTGGGAGTTCAAGACATAACTTCAATAGTAATGGAAACTAGTAGCCCTAACCAAAAGAAATGTACTTTAGAAAGCCCAAGATAAATGTATAATAATGAAAATTAATGTAGATGCATTTACTAATAAATTTAATTCTCTAGTGGAAATGGGTCTTCCATCTTGCTAGTGTGTGAATCAGAGTTTAATATATTTGGATGCACATATAGAAATGTTGTCGAGGGAAAGGAATCAAGTGGATAAGTTTGCACACATAGCAGGAGTTATGAAAGGACAAACTACAGTGGACAAGCTAATTGATGATTTTTACCTCCTCTATCAAGTAAAAAATATTTTCCCAATTGTTCCCAATTACCAAAAATATACTGAGTTGGGTGTCGCCTAGAGGAAATTATCAGCATTTCATCATCCAGCTAGAGTGGATTGGAACAAGTTGTCAAACTTTGATCTGTGAAGCTTCCGAGAGCACATCAAAGAAATATGGTTGGATTTAGACAACTTACAATTTATTTTCTCAAATTGTTGAAACCACTTTTTTATTTTATAGAGTAGTTCCTAAAAACTTGCATCTGCAATGAATATTTGGTGTATCCATTTTGTATAAATGTAAGAAAATGACATGGAATAAGGGTGGGATTTTGGAGAAGTCAAAAAGTATTATATTTTTGTGAAAGTTTGTGGACAATATCTTTTGAAATGATCAATCATAATAGATTCTCCTTTCAGATAATTGTAACATGTACTTTTGCTTTGTGTTAAGTTATTTCTTATGAATGACAGTGTTTGCATCCATAAAATATTCCAGGTTATATGAATCTCTTTGAAACACTAACATTGAGTATCAATTTTCCCTTAGATCAATTGCAACATCTTATTAATTAAAGAGATTTATGTTAGATTCAATCTATTTCTGTCATACCTCTTCTCAATGAGCTTGTATGTCGAGTATTCATGTATTTATTGTCTATTAAAGTGTATGATTAATGAAATATTTTTCAGTGTCTTCTTCATTGAGAGATTGGAGCATTTGTTTAATGTTTCAAGTCTTTTAATCCATATCTCTTATTCTGAAATCCATTCCTTTATATATATTAATGTTTGTTTTAGTTGAAAGGTAGCATGTTGATTAGTTTATCAAAAACCTATTGTCCCTCAACTCTGAGATTAAATACAATCTATATTCAATTATTTGTTAAAAACAAAGCTCGATGCCTTGGCATAGTTCCCTAGCTAGAAATTGTCTCAAGGAACAACATCAAAGTGGCTTCATTGCCAGTAATCAAAGTGACCAATATATTTTTCCCCTAGACAATAGCAATTACCATTCCTTGCTAGTCACCAAGGAATAGGTTGGCTAAATTTTTCACCTAGCAAACTCTGTTGTATAATCTTAGTACCTCATAGAAAGTTCACAGTGAGTAATCGTAACCCAAAGGAAATCCCTATATCATCAAAACTAGAAAATTTGATTTATCAAAGGAATCTGAGGGCAAGATAGGAAGTTACTTCTTCGGGTGCTTCTCAAGAATTTATTTAATTTCTTGAATATTCGAGAGATAAACCTCAAATCCAACCTCCAGAATTATCCCCTAAAATTGTTGATCTCCATGAAAAAGGGGTTTCTTTACAAACTACTATTCTTGTTGAGAAACTTGAAACCCTGTAAGAGTTATCTCCTATTAATATTGATGTTAAACCATTTGTAATTAAAAATAAAGAACCTATTTTACTTGTCTCATTCCATTCCCCTCACTTTCCCTAAGAAAGATAAGGAGCTAAAATTTCATATCAATCATCTTGCAACTGAAGCATAGCAAGCCTTACAGTAACAGAAAAATCTACAACAACAAACTTCACAACAACATCAAATGCTTGGAGTAGCAAACATAGTATCTTTAAAATATGCCCCATTACAATTACCCCAAAACTTGCACAATTTTTCAGAAGGTTATTTAAAACATTTGACCAACTTTAAGGGAGAAGGTGAAGTAATTGTTGAAGAACATTTAGCAATTTTTGTTAATTTTGTTAATTTTGTTGAGAGCATGAATATAGAGGCTAAATATGTGTATACCAAGTTATTTGTTCAATCCCTTAAAGGAGAGGTATGAAAGTGGTTTAGAAAATTAGATGTTAATTCAATTCCTTCATGGGAGGTTTTTTAACAAACTTTTATAAGGAAATGGGGTGAAAAGAGGGACCATTTGTACTATCTTACAAAATTTGGGGCTATTAAAAGATAGAGTGAGGAGTTGGTCCTTGATTGCACTAAAAGATTTACCAAGTTGTAGTATGAATCATGTAGATATTAAACCATCTCCTCCAACTGCAAAGGTTACATTTGCAGTGGCCTTTGATTCATATTTTGCTTCAATGATTAGAGAGAAGATACACAATACTCTTAAGAATGCAATATGATGCCATAGAACTAGAAGCCAATATGGTTGCTTCTGGTAAAATCAAAGTGAAAGCGACCCTAGAGAAAAGAAGACTTTGGTCATTCAAGAGTAATCAAAGATGAGAAGAATAGAAGATAGATGAGATGACGAGATGATCATGAAGCTCTCAAACAATATAGCTAGAATGGAGTTAGAAAGAAGAAATCCTCCAAGACAAGGTCAGGAACCAGCAAACAGAAATCCAAATCAGTTTGGGAGAGCCTTTAATCCACAAATATTACAAAGTGACGAGAAATCTTGAACAACCTATTCAAACCCCGTTGGTCATTAATGATCAAATAGAAGCTAATCTTGCGCACCTGGAAGAAGAAATAAATTGTTTTGAAGGTCAATATTCCTAAATTTCTATTACACAAGATGAGTATGACCACTCAGCTTTCGCATATCAAAAGGAAAAGTTGCTAGAAGATATTGATCCAAATTTATCTCCTCAATATAAAGTTTTCTTTGATTTTCTTCAAGTTGAGCTGCATAAAAAGTACGATTTAAGGCTTATACCAAATTTAATTAAAAGAATTGATCCAAGGAAGAAAAGTATAGTAAATATTGTCAATCAAAGTAAAAGTAAAGAAAAAAGACCAAGGGCCTTCATCTTCAAAACTCACTAGCAATGAAGTAGAAACAATGAGCAAATAAGGATAGAAAAATCTACAATCCATTTCATCTTAGAAAAAGAGTTAGAGAGTAAAAAATTCCTATCCCCTTAATGGAATTTGCTAGAAATATATTTACCAACAATAGATGGCCAAAGTAATCCAACCTTCAGTGATAGCTACTCAACAAGATACGCTTAATTTGCAAAATGGAAAACTTATTGTTATCTTTGGGCCACATGTGGAGGAATGTTCTGATGTTGTAGCCCCATTCTATGTTACATTGAATATCCATAACTTTCTACTCCACAATCCTTATCCTAGACTCTGGAACTTCTCACAATTTAATTCCAAAATCTATAACAAAGAAGTTATATTTACATATTACTAAGTCATACCATAATTTGTATCTTTTGTTTCTAAAAAGGTCAAGTGTATTAGTATGATAAAATATTTGGTCATACCATTAGCCCAAATTCCTTCAAACAACATGGTAATGGATGTGATAGTTGCATGCGTACCAGAAAAAATTGGGATGTTGTCAATGTCATGGGGTGCGAAATTGGGAGGATGTCTTCAATTAGACATGACTAATGCTACAATTCCTATTTTTGGGGGAGAAAGTATGAGATTATATAGGGAGGAAAAGTCACGTACATAGTGATGCAAAGCATCCTAGCAATTTTCCTATATATACTATAGTGCAAGATTTGGGTTATATTTGATCTGTAAATAGTTAAGTCGATTCATCTATGTTATAGACACATTTGTTGGTGGTAATGACTCTTCAACAAATGTAGTGTGCAAGTTATACTTTGATGGAGCCTCTACTAAAAAAGGCTCAAGGGCAAGGATCATGATAATCTCTCCTTTAAAGGAAACCATTACTCTCTCTTTTAAACTAGAATTTGAAATGTAGCCAAGTATGAAGCATTAATCTTGGGATTAGAAGCTCAAGATTCTAAATCTTGTTGTTTTTTGAGATTTACAATTAGTGATAAAAAAATGTAAGAAATCTCTATCAAACAAAGCATCCAAGGCTTAGATCTTACAAGATTGAAGTTTGGGATATGGTAGAAAATTTATTTCAGTGTTATATTAATACGATCCCAAGAGAAGAAAACTATATGCAAAATTCTTTGGCAGTATTAGCAAGTCTTTTGAGGATGATCAACAAATTAAAAGGTTCCTAGGAATATCTTAAATGTTGTGGTTGATGCTATTTTTCGCTAATATTTCTCTATTTGTGCACAATGGTAATGATATCTAAATTTGCATTGTCGGATGCACCCATACATGGATGAAAAATAAGTTAGTTATTTTAAATGGGCTCCACCTACAAATTTAGGGATCAAGTCTAAGCCTCATCAAAGAGCTATTAACTACATATCCCATTGCCAGACACAACTTTTAAGAAACTAATTGACAAACAGTCCAAGACAAAGAAATTATTGTGCTCATCATACATTGCAAATATTCAAGTGTAAGTGTTATAGTTTCATCTTTTAGTGTTAGGATATTCCACCTATAGAATGTTTGTGATATGTTGGCATGTTTGTCCTTTGTGCCATCTTTATCATTCAATATAGTATTTGTCTTTATGTTTTGTCCTAATTTTGTCTATCCTTTTGTCAAGGTATTTTAATTGATTTCAATAAGTCATATAATTAATAGCAATGGGAAGAGAGGTTGCTAAGTTAAAGTGGCCCTTGATATGCTCTAGAATAGATCTTGTAACACAGACGCAATTAGAAGTATGTTGACCTAGTTGGTGGCCAATGTGGACAGATTAGTTATTAAGGAAATTGTCTGGGTAAGGGCATGTCCCACTTGGCTATACATAAAGATAGGTGAAGGAGAAAACATTATCTCACATACACTTAGTAGTTGATTGCTCAACTATAGATATTATACATGACGCGGGTGGACTTAATTAGTAGAACCGTGGCATCACCTATAATATAACTTCATTAGGTGACTATATATGGAACAAGCATCATCTCTCTCTAAGGGTCGATTATTTTTTCATCAAAAGAAGGGCATTGATTGTTCAACATTAATTCAACATTGTTTTAGTCTCATATGTTGAACTAGCATCGACGTTGAATCAGCATAAACATTAGTATTGGGACATTAAGTTGACATTACCTGTGGTCTCATATATCAAACCCACATTGAAGGTTCAAAATAAACATCGGTTAAATTTCACTTAACAAAGATTCACTAGAGCACTCTTGATCTACCATACGACACATTAGAAAAAGTCAGTGTGTTGTGTGTGTAGTGTGCCACATGGACAGTGCCACACCATCAAAACACCATGTGGCGTTTAATTGACATTAACTAGAGCCCTCTTAATCCACCATATGGCACATCATAAAAAGTTGACGTGTAATGTGCCACTGTCAAGTGCCACAACAACAAAGCCCCCAACACAGCACATTTCCATCAACAATTTGCTAACATGGCACAGACCACTTGACAAATCAATAATGATATCACATATATCATTGCAACATCGAATATGCATTCACTGAACATCTTCCTAACATTAATAAACCAACATCACTTCTAAATGTTTAATTACCATGGAACTCCATGCTAATTCAACGTGTCTAATGTCAATTACATGTCCATAGTGTTGATTAACCAACAAATATGGATATAAAATAAATACTCTTAATGTGGATACGATCAAGCTATCAATGTACATTCAAGATGATAAATGTCAAATATTCGACACCGCTAGCTCAATTACCTAACCAACATTCAAGGTAGTCATGTTCGATTTGTAGTCGCCATTTGTAACATTGTTTCACATCAAAAAATGACCCCAACCGTAGCAGTGGGCCACTGCACTAACTTCCCTTGCTATCTTGTATGGTTTTTTTATACAGATCTCGTCTTTTCTCACTCCTCCCTAAGCAGCATTAAAGAAGGGCTCTATCCCCTTTGGGTTTTCTAACTTATATGCATGCCAACTGAAGCTTTTAAGCTCCTAGCAAAACTGGTTACAAAGAGAATGAAAATAGATGGGAATGGCCTTGCCTCCCATTCCATGAATAAAACAAAGAGTGATTTTATGGCATCGAATGTGGAGTCTAGAGTTCCACTAAGAAAAACCCTACTATTCCTTGATAATCCCTTTATTAGGAAAAAATTAATGGAGTTTTTTCCACTAAAAAGAAGCATTCCCTACTATTCCTTGATAATCCCTTTATTAGGAAAAAATTAATGGAGTTTTTTCCACTAAAAAGAAGCATTGGACGCAGATTCTAGAGTTCCACTAAGAAAAACCCTACTATTCCTTGACAATCCCTTTATTAGGAAAAATTTAATGGAGTTTTTTCCACTAAAAAAAACAATTGGACGCTTGGATACATATCCACCAGTGCTTGATTATCCAAGGGAATGTCAACCACTTCTAATGTGGCAAAAGATTCTTTTTCTCCTCCTATAACTCAACACAAATTGAGATGAGGTGTTTTTAGAAGAGGTATCTGGTTTATGGAGACAATGAACTCTACCCTTCACCATTAAACTCATTCCAACCATTATTTTAGTGGTAGATTAAACTTCCCTTTCTTCCCTTCATTTTATGGGCCAAAGGAACTTCTAAAAAAATAAAAATATGTCAAGAAAATAACTTAATAAATCTAAATCTAAATCTAAAATTTATATATGCATGATATGTATTGAAGTTGATGCATCTAAGGACTTCTAAATGAGACTAAAAACTAGTTGAAAGACTAGATCCATGTGTAAATAACTATGTTGCACTCTCCAAAATGAGTACTCGTATAGATTGAACAAGTAGAATCCTCTTCAAGTGTCTCCAGCTACCGCATATAACAAATTAAAACTACTGCTGGTCACAATAAAGTAAAAAGAGATATATAATGTTTACTTCCAATTAAGATATAAACATGATACTATCATAGATTGCTAATTAAACAGTTCCTCGCCATTAAATTGATGTATTGTCCGATAGGTTCTCATTATCTTACTTTTGTATGAAAGGTTGTCATAATCTTGTTTTCCATGAAAAGAGGCACCGCGTAATGTATTTTGAACCCAATGAGGGTTAAAATCATAAATAGCTGAAACTGATCTTATCTTGAGAAGTCATAAATTACAAAAGTTTGACACAATAACAAATGAATCTGAGTCTCACAATCACCCGGATATAAATAGAATAGAAAAAGGCATAGTTAGATTTGAAAAAAAGGATATAAATAGCATAGAAAAACCCTAATAGGGATCCATAGGACATCAAGCTAAACCAACATTCAGAGGGCCAAGCAGAATCAGAAACGTATTAAACACAGAGTCAGCAAATCAAACGACTTATAAGGCCATTACCCTAATTTAGGGTAAATAGGCCATCAATGAAGACAACAACAAACAAAAAGGAAAAATCTAATTAACAAGCTGAAAAGCTCATATAACTTAACTGAGGTGAGACAAAATAAGCACAACCTACAGAACAAAATTAGATATGTCAGTGATAAAAGCAACCCTGTGGAAGGAAATGTCTTACATTTACGCAATAGAGGAAAGTGAAGGATGAACAGATAAACTAACAGCATAGCTAGCTATTCCAACAATAAGAGGAAGATTCTCCGTGGTTGAACGGAAAACAGAGTGTAGATAAATAAATGAGATTAGAAAGATTTATAACTTTCTTCAGTCTAGGATAGCTTTCGATAACACACTGTAAAATATGGTCCAATTAGATATTAAATAATTCCACTTCAGTTATGGGGGTACGTAAGAATATCAACGCTGAATTCCCATGACGAATATATATATATACAAGACCCAAAGATGAGAATAATAAAATAATTATTGAAGTATAATACTTGGAACTCAGTAACATCTAAAATAATTGCGAAGGAAACAAATTATATCCCGAATAGGGGTTGAAAACATTATGGACTACTTGCTGGAATCTCTCATGCTTTACCAAATTAATAATTTGATGTGTAACAACATTTTTATGTCGTGAAGGTCAATTTTCTTTTGGACTATTCCAGTGTTACAACATTGCAGTGGGGTAACAGGATCAACCATGATATAAAGTACTTATATTCCTGGCAATCCAAAGTTATCATTACCATTGTGCAGTGTGCACAGAGAGAAATATCACTGAAAAAGAGCATCAACCACAACATTTAAGATTCCTAGAAAATCACAAAGCCGAAAATCATTTCCTGCAACATCCAAATCTCAACAATGACTGTTCTTTCTTATAACAGCCTGGTGGGGAATTAGCATGAATTATTATGAATGTGCCACCCAATGTTTATCTGGTTTCATCAAGGGATACTAAT
This sequence comes from Pinus taeda, assembly GCA_000404065.3. NCBI lineage: Eukaryota > Viridiplantae > Streptophyta > Pinopsida > Pinales > Pinaceae > Pinus > Pinus taeda. The sequence continues at coordinate 230,769 of APFE030096263.1, read as the reverse complement.
ATGCATTAATCGAAATCATGGAAACAACAGGCAGCATGCTAACACAACAAACAGGATTACAATTACAAATAGCTCGATGTCACAAGCATCAAAACAACGGAAGAGAATGGTTTATAATCAGTATATACTCAGATTGGGAGACATCCAAACAAATGTCGAATTTCATTGAAGTTTACTGGACGGTGACCAGCAGATGCATATTGATCCGGATTCTGCACTAAAAGGCATGGCAGTAGCAGCAACACTAATCAAAAATGAGATAAAGGAATAACATCCAACTCCATAAATGTAGCAGATATTCCAAAAGGAAGCACACAGGAATGCTCTCCTTTTACTGGGATAAACTTCTACATAAGAATGAGAATATGACAAGAAACAAGAATCTAAGGTATTGTGGACCATTGCACTCATTCTATGTTAAAACTTAAAACATGGTGAAAGTTGTCAGGTTTTCTGGAGGTGAGCCAACCATGTTAAGAAATATCATCAGAATAGTGTAGGGCGTGCCTCGAGTTGATGATCTCCAACACATTAATTACCCATGGAATTCACTTAACCATAACCGAAATCCAATGTTCCTCTAATGTTGCGTAGCATTCGAAAAGAAGCATTAATATAACCTTGAAGACCTGCATACCATTATACCATATAAGTAAGATTCATCCAAAAATGCACACTATTCAGAAAGAAATATATGGAAAGTTCAAAAATTTACAGTTATGGAAGGGGAGAACAATGCAAAATAACAGAGATAACTCTCAGGATAACCCATTTTTTGACTGATAATTAGTCAGTTAAGAATATCCACAAATCCCCAAATATAGTAGAATTAACTAGCCTAATTACAGAACTCACCCAATCTAGAATAAGTTAACAGTAGAAGAATAGATTGATCAATTGAAGCAACCACTTTAGTTTTATGTGAATAACTTGATACATTAAGGATGGTTACGTTTCAACGTTTCCTGCTATATAACACAATCAATGTCTCAAAAGAATCAAGAAGGCCTATAGAGGACTAGCCCAATCTAAACAGCTAAGAAATCAATGATAAAAAGACGTAATCAATGACCCAAGCATTGTTCTTCATGCTCTGAAAGCCGCATGTCAATCATGCCACCCATGTGCCACACTTGTCTGGCCACAATCTCCCGTGTTAATGTGCCCAAGATGCTTTAACGTTCGCTGTGATTACTCAAATTTCCCTGGAACGGTGCTCTGATCCTCCCAGATGCCAACGAATCTAGCCCTGGTACCATATAAAATATGCACACACAAGATTACAGAGTTGCAGAGAAAAGAGAGAATCGTATATATTCAGTGTAGATCAGATATAAATGTCATGTCTCGCGAGAGACAGACAATGGTGGCAACCAACATTACATAATTCGAAAAGTACATGTATCACACTTTATTAAGTTCTTAAATCACTTTATTTAACTCTTAACTTAAAGTACTATGCTATTTAAATAAAGTACACTATGATCATTAGACAAAATACTCTATCACAGGAGCCCCCGATTTATGATAATTACGCCTAATTAATCTATTTGATAGATATTTTCCCTACTTTCCTCAAACAACAAAGACACCATCTCAGTTTCAGGGACAAAGAAGAGTGCACAGTTAATTAGGTTATCTAAAATTTTCCGCAGTTCCTGCTTACTCAAAATACTGACACTCCCTACGATTAATGACAGTTGATTTGAAATTAGCAGAGCCAAATATTGGAGAATCTTGTCACAAAGATGGAGCTTGTCTATAGAATAAAGGAGAGAGCAAAATCCATTTTTATCTAACTATACCTCACGCTGTGAATGAGGTCAGAACTGTTTAGAATATGAGCACAGTCACGTTAGATATAGAAACTTAACAATGACAAGGTACATGATCTATACGAATTTGGAATCATAATTTTATATAAAGAAAATTTAAAAGTAGTGGACTGCATAGGCCATTGTTGGAAACAATAAAGAGCGAATCTCTGAGGACTAATTTTAGTAGTTACTTAAATTGGTGTCCAAATCAGGCGGTGAAGAAGCATTGGCTAATTTAAGGACTATTGTGATATATATATATATATATATATATTGTATGGAAAATATTTGACTATAAGAAGGCAAGAAATAGCTATAATATTTAACCAGGTGGTAGCAAAAGAACAAAGACTCCTCATTGCAGATAGATATAAATTTAAAATTTTGATTAATACGTGGGAAGGTGTTTGGACAATGATATCACAAGTCAAGATATTCTCATGCTAATGTTAAATGAATTTGAAAGGCCTTATAAAATGGATAAATGAAACTTCATTAACTTGATCCAGAATTTGTTTTGATTTAGACCCCCATTTTATTCGACTATATCTCATCCAGGAGGATCTTGTCAGTCCAGCATCAGCGGAGTATTCAATGGTTCAAAGTCGAAGTGATCTTCAAATGATCGTGGTCGATGAGGTCTTGAGCTTTATCAACTTCGCCAGTATTTGTCGTCAACATCCAGTGTCCGGTATCTTCAGCTTCGACAGTGATGTTATGGTTCAGGGTGTCCAGTGTTGTCAATGGTTGATATGGTTTTCATGGTGTTCGAAGGATATGGTGTTTGGTACCTAGTTGTCGACATGTGTTCGTCGTCAGTGCCGTCGGGGTTTGGTTGTCAATTGTGGTTCATGGTTATCATCATGTGGCTTTGTATGTCACATTGTGACAACTTATTGTAAAAGGCTTCTTTTTAGAACAAAGGGTGTAAAAGTCTAAAGACTAAACCCTAAACATTAGTCTTAAATCTAATGTATAAACCTACCTACAAAACTATGGTGGACAAACAAACCTAATTCAAATCTAAACCCATTAACCTAAACCTAGAAACTACACCATGCATTAAAATGCATTAAACCTAACATAAAAATCCTCTCGGGCCATTACGAACCATATAACATTGCAAAAGGCACATAACAGCTTCCTAGACCGTGTCAGAACCATTGCCGTGTTCACATGAGCAGATTCAAGTGTTAAACCGTCAGGGTAACCGTCGAGGTAACCATCACTGCATCGGAGCAGCGCCAAACCATAACCATCGTCGTGTCCATGTGACAGGTCATCAGAACCGCCAAGTAAGCGTCGTTGCCGAAACCGCCAGGAGGAAGCTAAGTTCACATGGCATGTCGCTGACTGTTAGCCGGAACCGTTAGGAGCTAGTGTCGGGTGTCAGCCTGCAGTTAGACTGCAGCTGGTCATGTGATAGTCACTCACCTCCGCGCTGTTTCCTAACCGCTGGCAAATAAGCGCTTATCCAAAGTCTAAAAGTGGGTTTTAGTTGTAGTTTGGATAAATCAATTAAATCCCAAGTGGTGAATGTCACTATGTGACATTAAAACTTAACCACAGACCCTAATTTAACCCTAAAGATCAGCTAATTCATTTCTAAAATCAGTATGAAGGAGTTTGAATGCCTCTAGAGGATTATAAAGGCAGATTGGTGCTTTGGAGGTTGGAGAGAGAGGTTTTAGAGTTGGTATGCAGATTCTGGAGGATATAGGCAGTTTTGTTTTCAGTGTAACAAGAGCAGCCGGAGTCAGAATTGGGAACCATGACAGTCGTTGAAAAGCTAATCCAGAGAGCTTTCTTGTGATAGTAACCAGAAGTGCCTACATGCACAATCAGGCTGGTTAATTTGTTGTGTAATCGACCTCCTCGGATTCAATCCTAATAAAGCGGACGCCCATCTTGAAAGGGGAACCGGAGACGTAGTCCATCAAGGACGAACTCCGTAATCAATCTTCTTGTCTGGTATCGCTATGTATTTGCTGCTTATTACTTTTGTTTACATGTTTCTTATGTTTCCATTCCGTCATAAAGTCATATCTTTTTCATTCAGTTCTCACGGTTCAAGCATCTTAAGTTAACATTCAATTCAATGATGGCATTAATCAATTCTACTTCAATTTAATGTATGATCATTTCAGATCATATGATTTGGTATCAGAGCAGGTTGCGTTTGTAGAATTTTGCCAATGAATGTTAACCAAGTCTAAGTCGCAACGTGGAGAAGGAACCCTCGAGGAGATTGATCCAGAGATTGGAAAGCGAAGAGTCGCTCATAAGTCGACCATGACAAGATCTGATACAAGTGAAATTCCTTAAACTAAAATGAGCGAGGAACAATTTCAGCAAGCATTCTTGAGCATGCAGTAGATGTTGGGAGAACTCCACGAAGATAAGAAGGCGAGAGATTTCTTCAATCTTCTTCTTCTTCCAGTTCAGAATCTGAAACAGAAAAGAAACCTAAGAAAACATCTCTTTTGAAATTTGATGTAAAATTTGAGTTGCCTATTTATGATGGCGAAATGAATCCTGAAAAGTTAGATAATTGGATTAAGCAGTTAAAAGTGTATTGTTGTATTCATACCATTTCTAACGATAAAACGAAAATTCAGTTAGCAACACTTAGAATGGGGGGAACAACTTTAATCTGGTGGGAAAGTAAAACTCAAATAGATGTAAAGCGGAAAGGTAAAGTCATCTCTTCATGGTCTAAGTTTTTAAAAGCTCTTAGGAAACAATTCTATCCTTTAGGATACATGCAGCAAGTTGTTATTGATTGGCAGCATTTGAGGCAAGGTAAAGGGCAGAGTGTTCAAGAGTTTACTCAGGAGTTCAGAAAGAAAGCATTAGCGCTTGGTATTTCATTGGATACACGTGAAACTTTATTAAAGTACATTAGCAGTTTACATTCATATTTGCAGCATACATTATTGATGTTTAACCCTGATGATTTTGATGAAGTGTGTGTTCAAGCCATACATTTTGAATTAGGTGGCAGACTATTCAAGTTTTCACCACAATCATCCAAAGAGTTGGAAATCAAGGATTCCAATGACAGCAAGCGGAAGAACAATTCGAAGAGAAAGAAATCAGCGACAACTCTGAAGGAAAGACCTACTTATACACATTGCCAGAGAATCGGTCATGATGAATCTAGATGTTGGAAACTTCATCCCGAACTTAAGCCAAAGCAGTGCCTTAAGGAGAAGGATGAAAGAAAGCAAATGTAGCAATCCAACAAGATCTAGGCTCCGATTCAGGTGATGAAAGGAGGATCACTGCCATAGTTTCGACAGGTAAAACTTCTGACACTGGTTCATGTTCGAATAATATTGCATCTTCATCAAACATAAATCCTTCAAATGAGGATAAAAGAGTTGAACTATTTCACATAAGAATAACTTCTAAGCATACAAAGATAGATACAATGTTTGACAGTGGATCACAAGCAAATTTAATATCTGAATATTTAGTTAAGAACTTCGGTTTGGAGACACAGAATCATCCAAGACCATACCCATTAGGTTGGTTGAATAAATCAACTCAGATAAATGTCACAAAGCAGTGTCGGTTAAAATTTGCCTTTACAGCAAATTACATTGATGAAGTGGAGTTAGATGTGGTTCTAGTAGACATATGTGGAGTTGTCTTAGGAAGTCCTTATCTTTATGATCGTGATGCAGTGTTTTAAAGGAGAGAGCATATATATCACCTTAAGAAAAATGGGATTGAATTTATTGTCAAGGCACATAAAAGTAAAACTCACTTGAATTTAGTTGTTGCTAATCAGATGAAGCAATTAATAAGTTCAAATAAGAGATTTGTACTCGTGTGTAAAAGAACAACATAAGGATCTAAAGGATATTTGTTCAGGTTGTGAGTCTTAGTTTAAAGATAATTTGGTCAAGAAGGTAGAAACTTTTCCCGTTCCATTTAAAGAACCCAAACATCTTACTCATAAGCAGGGAATACAACATGAGTTACAATTGATGTTCAAAGCTCCTCTTCCTAATGTCAGAATGTATCATTCCAGTGCAAGTTTGGGAGTGATAAGTTACAGGGATGCAAGTCAGTGTTACATTTCTCTTGTATTGTATCACCATTTCATGTTTCAAAGAGTTTTGAATCCTCTTTTCCAGTGGATAGGAAGCCTATTTGTTTTCATGTCAAAGCCTTTTCTAAAGCAGTGTCAAAGTATCCAGTACATAAAAGGGAAACTTATGCATTAAGGGAAAGTGTTAATCAATGGAGACATCATTTAATGGGTAAGAAAACATTGATTCAAACAAATCAATAGCCACTTCAATAATTTCAAAGTCAAACTAAGTTGCAGCAGTTTTCACATTACAGTTTGATGGTTTAATTGCAGCAAGTTCACTTAGTAATCAGGAATCAAGAAAGTATATCAAGTCAAGTAGTTGGTATGATGTCAAGAATGTCTTTGAATATTTCTGTTATTCCGCAAAATAGATTGTTAGTACATGTCAATAGTATTGAACAATATTCTACAGACACTGTTTTCAAAGATGTTTATGAATCACTAATTCATGGTACTTCGTGGAAAGAAGTCAATTGCCATGTTCATAACAGGTTGTTTAACCATCTTCGCAAGTTGTGCATACTGCAGATGGATGGAACAGTTCACAAATTCAAAATGCACCATTGTTAGTATCATCAGGGTCATCACTTTCAAGTTGTTGATCGACGTATTGGTACATCATCAGGGCAAGGTGGAGAGTAAGGGAGCTCTACCCTCACATGCTATCGGTCTAGTCAAACTTTCATGGTCCAAAAGCTTTCAAGTGGAGAGGATTGATCCAAGAGAATCTTGTCAGTCCAGCACAATGTTTTAAAACTCCGACTCGGTATCAACTCTGTCGGCTCGATTTCAATGACTCGATCATTGTAAAATACATTAAATATTTATTTTTTATAAAAACACAATTTTAAAGATTTTCATTCATGTTTCCAAACACACAGCATTAGAATATAAATAGAAGACAACGTATGATCAAAGTAGGTTCATGAATATATCCATTATATCAAAATGGCACCCAATGCACTGTCCAATACAAACACGATGATGATATAGAGATCAAAACAAAAACACATAACCAAGGAGGCTATAAATGACCTCTACAACATAAGTCTGTGACCAGTACTAATGGCTACTGCTAGAGTTGCCAACATCATCTGGCTCAGTGTTACTTGGGAGCGAGAGTGAAAGTGGGGAGCGAGAGCGAAAACAGGAGCAGGAGCGACATTTTCAGAAGCTCCCAGTTTGGGAGCGAATCCTGGAGGAGTTCGACAACCAATGTCACTAACATCAAGGTACATAGAGGGATTGGTGCTCTTGATTAAATATGAGTTCCATACCCTAATACATGATGTTAAATTCAATGGAAACATTGCAATCCCCCAATCCTGAAATCCTCAAACACTGATAAGTCTACTGGATTTTGAATGAAATCTAAAATTCTACTTTCTCCATATGAAATCCAATGAGGCTGGAACCACTCTCAAACATCCTGAGTCATTTCATGGTAATGTTAAAAATTTAAGTAAAAGGATGACAATGAAGACTAAGGATAATGTCACTTTTACTTTAAGAATTTAACATTACTATGAAATTTGAATAGCATATCAATACTAGGAGAGGGGAATGGACCCCAAAGACCAAAAAACCAATTAATAAAACCATTTGGAGTCCCCCACACTCAGAAAAAACATAAAATAAAATAAAATTACAAAAACAAAAACAAAACAAAACAAAACAAAAAATTGTGTTTTTGGGGTTTACTAGCCGCATGAAGTGACCCGGCTGAGTTAATACGGACTCAGCCAAGTCGGCCGAGTTAAGACTGACCCGGCGAAGTCATGCCATGACTCGGCCGGGTCAGTCTTAACTCGATCAACCGAACCGGTTCGACAGCCGAGTCGCAATTTTTTTTACCGGCTCGGACCAACTCGGCCAAGTCGGTCGGCTTTTAAAACACTGGTCCAGCATGAGCGGAGTCTTTAGTGGTTCAAAGTCGAAGTGATCTTCAAATGATCATGGTCGATGAGCTCTTGAGCTTTATCAACTTCGCCAGTATTCGTCATCAGCATTCAGTGTCCGGTATCTTCAGCTTCGGCAATGATGTTATGGTTCAGGTTATCTAGTGCTGTCAATGGTTGATATGGTTTTCATGGTGTTCGAAGGATATGGTGTTCGGTACCTGGTTATTGAAATGTGTTCGTCGTCAGTTCCGTCTGGGTTTGGTTGTCAATTGTGGTTCATGGTTATCATCATGTGGGTTTGTATGTCACATTGTGACAACTTGTTGTAAAAGGCTTCTTTTTAGAACAAAGGGTGTAAGAGTCTAAAGACTAAACCCTAAACATTAGTCCTAACTCTAATGTATAAACCTACCTACAAAACTATGGTGGACAAACAAACCTAATTCAAATCTAAACCCATTAACCTAAACCTAGAAACTACACCATGCATTAAAATGCATTAAACCTAACCTAAAAACCCTCTCGAGCCATTACAAACCATATAACATTGCAAAAGCACATAACCATTGTCGTGTTCACATGAGCGGATTCAAGTGTTAAACCATCAAGGTAACCGTCGGGGTAACATTCACCGCATCAGAGTAGCTCCAAACCGTAACCATAGCCATGTCCATGTGACAGGCAGAAAAAAGTAACAGGTCATCGGAACCGCCTAGTAAGCATCGTTGCCCAAACTACCGGGAGGAAGCTACATTCACATGGCATGTCGTTGGCTATTAGTCAGAACCGTCGGGGGCTAGCGTCGGGTGTCAACCTGCAGTTAGACCGCGGCTGGTCACATGTGATTGTCACTCACCTCCACACCGCTTGCTAACCGCTGGCAGATAAGCGCTTATCCAAAGTCTAAAAGTGGGTTTTAGTTGCAGTTTGGATAAATCAGTTAAATCCCAAGTGGTGAATGTCACTATGTGACATTAAAACTTAACCATAAACCCTAATTTAACCCTAAAGATCAGCTAATTCATTTCTAAAATCAGTATGGAGTTCGAACGCATCTGGAGGATTATAAAGGCAGATTGGTGCTTTGGAGGTTGGAGAGAGAGGTTTTAGAGTTGGTATGCAGATTCTGGAGGATATAGCAGTTTTGTTTTCAGTGCAACAAGAGCATCCGGAGTCAGAAGCGGGTTGGAGATGACGCTAGTGTGAGCATCGACATGGACCAGGATTCTCCACCTCAATTTGAGAAGAATGACGATGAAGCCCGAGTCAATTCAGCAGATGGGAACATGTAGCTAGGTTTAAAGTCTATTAAATTTAAGTATGTTCTATGCTAGAGGAATTTATTTCAATTTTCACAGTTAGCTCAATATCTTTTCCAGATTTGCAATCACATCAGCATTAAAGTCAACTGCAGATAGAACATAAATATAAATCGCAGAAGACAAGCCAAGACAAGAAGACACAAGATGTGGCGCTAGCAAGGGACAAACCCCAATGTGGGGAACCTTTCGTCAATTCTTCTTATATGATCTTCAATAGTTCAGCAAAGAAAGAGAAATAGAGATAGTACATTTACAACAGAATTCAACACTTTGACTTATCTAGATAAGAGCATAGATTATCTCCTAGGATGATGATTCATGAGATCAGTTGAAGACATGTTGCTTCAACTGATTCTCCAAGGTGACTCTTTCACCTATCATAGTGTTGCATCTCGTCATCATGTTGCACCTCATCGTGCTGCACCATGCTGCACCAATCATCACAATGTTGGACCTCATGTTGTTGTTGTCCCAGTGTTTAGCACTGTTGTACATAGTGCCACTGCAGCACCATGTTTACTGTTGTCCCAACGTATTTGTTGCACTGTACTTGTTGTTGTCCATGCTTTACCATGTTGTTGTTGTCCATGATTCTTCATGCTTGGAGCTGTCCCATTTTGCAGCTATCCCATATGTCTCCAAGCTTGCAATTGTCCCACTTGCAGTTTTCCTAGTGTCATTGCAGTTGTCCCATGTATAAGCTTGATGTCTTTAACTATTGCACGAAGACATGTAGCATCCAACCATGTAGTTGCATCATACAAAGTGTTGTACCCTTTCTACATTATGTTGCATTGCTATCCATCACTGTATGTTGATAGCACTATGGTGTACTATGTATACAGCTACCATCTACTATGTTGTCTATGTCACAACATTCATCACATCAAGTTGCACTCCTTTGGGGTATTCAACACTCCACGTTGACCCAACATATGGCTCCCACAGGATGTTCCAAGTCTGATCCAAATGTGATCAATATCCTTGACCCTGCTGCAAATCTGCTTGGCACTTTGTTGTTCCTGATTGTTCTGTTTAGGGCACTTGGACATACTACTGCAGCCCTAAGTTCCTCTCAACAGTCCTCAAACAGGCCCTCAAAAACTGCGGACTAGGCAAGGAGAGATGCTCCTCCTCCACGCTGAAGGTAAGGGCTCTAGACAGCCCTCAAATCTGCCCACGCTAGGTTTGCTGTAGTGGTATCGCATGTGGCCTACCACACAACACTACTGGTGCTCATGATACCCTTCAACAATGATACAAACCATCTGTTAGCCTTTAAACAAGCTAGCATTCAGCTCCCAAGGCCTCGGCCTAGCACAACAAGCATCAGGGCTTCCTACAACAAACTTCGGACTTTGTTCAACCCATGAAACAGTCCTCCAACCCATGCTGCCCTAGCCTCCCATGTTGTGGCCTCAAAACAGAGATCTCCCTTTAGACCTGCGACTAGGGCTAGGGCTTGAACGCATAGCATTTTAGGGCATATAGTAAACCCTTATAGGGCAGCGAGGGAGCCTACTTCAATCTCCTTCATGACAGCAATGAGGGTCTCCCTTTGACTGCATAGAGCCCTCTTTGATTAACTACGTTAGGGCTTCTTCATTAGGGCAACATAGAGCCTTTCTCCATTAGGGCAGCGTTATCCCTTAGGATCTCTTCTCCTACTAAAACCCAAAGACAAGTAGAGAGGAAGAAATCCCAAGTGTGTGTAGAAATGACTTGAAGGCCACCTCTATTTATACTAAAACGTTGAGCACAAGTGGGGTTTATTTGCTTGTTGGCTAACCTTGACGAATTGTCACATAACACTTATAAATTCATATCTCCATGAATACTGATCAAAATCGGATGATCTTTAGATCAAACCTACACCTCTTGATGAGAGGGATCAAAGAAAAATATCAGCTGCCATTAATAAGATGACCCACATGGAGTTTGGCCCTAGTTGCTAATTTTAACACTCCCTCTCAACTAGGGAGAACTCCATCCATTGATCCATATTTCTGATTGTACTATCTCTGTCATCAGTGCCCCGCACTGCTCTACTCTGTTGAACCATGAAGAAGAAGAATTGATCGAGAATGTCTCATACCATTCTCTACTAACCCGAAGTCAGTTTCATCTGAAGAGAGTGTGTCATATCACTCTTACTGACCCGAAGTCAATTTATTGATCCCAGATCAATATCACAAGTGAGTGCCTCAAACCACTCATACTGATCCCAGATCCATGGAGGTCATCCTAGCATAGGGAGTATGATAGATACAATGATGCGTCCATCGATAGTACTACCATGGTCCCTAACCCCATTTCCCTGCTCATTGATCAAATGAGTACTTTCCATGAGTCCCAGACTACATGGGTAGGATGCCTCGACAGGAGAACTAATCATCCTGTCCCACAGGAGAACTAATCATCCTGTCCCAAAGTCGCAACGAGGTATCGCAGGGGAAGGCTGAGCCATTTACCCTGTACACAGCGCACCATTAGGGGAGGGTGAGTCGCCCTATGGTCGTGTGTTGCTCCAGTAAGTACCCCAAGCCCGCCAGAGCTCCCAAAGCTCAATGCATGCAACATGTAGGACCCTTTTAAGAAGGTCTCTTAACAACTCCAAGTCATTCAGGAAAGTCACAGGTTTGACCTTTCCCTGGGGCTTTGACAAAATGTTTGCGACCTGTACATCAATCTAAATGTGAAGGAGCCTCCTCGCTCATCGAGTTACCATATCCCAGATAAGGCAGTATCTGATGTCTATCTACTGGAGAAATCATCGAATATGAGATTACTCAACAATCGAATCCCCCCCTGGTTGTCACAGAGGATCACAATGGTATTCATCATGTGTACAAACAGCTCACTGAAGAGCTTCCACAACCAGGGAGCTTCGGTCTCGGCGGTGCTTATAGCAACCAACTTCAGTTTCTTGCTCATCCATGATATCAAAGCAGAATCCAAAGAGAACCAGCAATGGGAAGTGGTCTAGTGATCCTCCCCACTGCCTACCCAGTCAGCATTCGAATAATTATGCAACTTCATATTTCCAGCAGTGTATCTCAATCCATGAGAGATTGTGCCCCGAAGATATCTCAAAAGATTCTTGGCACCAATCCAGTGAGGCTCAACCAAATATGAGCTCAACATGCTAACTGCAAAACATATATCTGGACGGAAGTTCACCAAGAACATCAATGCAAATGAGTTTATGAAACTCAGAGGCATTTCCCAACTCTGGTCTGGCATCATCACCATATAACCTCTGAAAGTTAAGATCCTCGAGGTAGTCACAAGCTTGCCGTTTACCATTCCACATCCAAAATCCAACTCCCTCTTACTTCTACAAGTGAGAGGGTCAGCACCTATCAGAAATAGATCGTTCTTAGAAGGTTTCGATATGAGAGGTCTATCATCCACAACCTTCAAACAATGGTTTGGATCGACTTCACTCTTAGTGAATCTCAGCTTCATCTGACAGTTATCAATCCTCTGCTACCATGTTAAATTTAGGTATGTTCTATGCTAGAGCAATTTATTTCAATTTTCACAGTTAACTCAATATCTTTTCCAGATTAGCAATCACATCAATATTAAAGTAAACTGCAGATAGAACATAAATATAAATCGCAGAAGACAAGCCAAGACAAGAGGACACAAAATGTGGCGCTAGGCAGGGACAAACCGCAATGTGGGGAAACCCTTCGTCAATTCTTCTTATATGAACTTCAATAGTTCAGCAAAGAGAGAGAGAGAGATAGAGATAGTACATTTACAATAGAAGTCAACACCTTGACTTATCTAGATAAGAGCATAGATCATCACCTAGGATGATGATTCATGAGATCAATTGAAGACATGCTGCTTCAACTGATTCTCCAAGGTGACTCCTTCACCTATCATAGTGTTGCATCTCGTCATCATGTTGCACCTTACCGTGTTGCACCATGCTGCACACATCATCACAATTTTGGACCTCATGCTGTTATTGTCCCAGTGTTTAGCACTATTATACATAGTGTTACTGCTGCACCATGCTTAATGTTGCCCTAATGTACTTGTTGCATTGTACTTGCTGGTGTCCATGCTTTAACATGCTGCTGTTGTCCATGATACTTCATGCTTGCAGCTGTCCCATGTTGCAGTTGTCCCATGTGTCTCCAAGCTTGTAGTTGTCCCACTTGCAACTGTCCTAGTGTCATTGCAGTTGTCCCATGTATAAGCTTGATGTATTTAACTGTTGCAGACATGTAGCTGCATCATACATAGTGTTGTACCCTTTCTACATTATGCTGCATTGCTACCCATCACTGTATGTTGATAGCACTATGTTGTACTATGTATACAATTGTCATATACTATGTTGTCTATGTCACAACATTCATCACATTAGGTTGCACTCCTTTGGGGTATTCAACACTCCATGTTGACCCAACATGTGGCTCCCACAGGTTGTTCCACGTCTGATCCAAATCTGGTCAATATCCTTGACCCAATGCACCTCTAACACTGTTTCAAATCTGCTTGACACTTTGTTGTTCCTGACTGTTCTATTTAGGGCACTTGGGCATACTGTTGCAGCCCTAAGTTCCTCTCAACAGTCCTCGAACAGCCCTTCAAAAACTACGGACTAGGCAAGGAGAGATGCTCCTCCTCCACGCTGAAGGTAAAGGCTCTAGACAGCCCTCAAATTTGCCCACGCTAGGTTTGCTGTAGTGGTATGGCATGTGGCCTACCACACAACACTAATGCTGCTCACGACACCCTCCAACAATGATACAAACCATATGTTAGCCTTTAAACAAGCTAGAGTTCAGCTCCCAAGGCCTCGGCCTAGCACAACAAGCATCACAACTTCCTATAACAGACTTCAGACTTTGTTCAACCCATGAAACAGTCCTCCAATCCATGTTGCCCTAGCCTCCCATGTTGTGGCCTCAAAACAGAGATCTCCCTTTAGACCTGCGGCTAGGGTTAGGGCTTGAACGCATCGCAGTTTAGGGCATATAGTAAACCTTTATAGGACAGCGAGGGAACCTACTTCAATCTCCTTCATGACAGCGGTGAGGGTCTCCCTTTAACTGCATAGAGCCTTCTTTGATTAACTGTGTTAGGGCTTCTTCATTAGGGCAGTGTAGAGCCTTTCTCCATTAGGGCAGTGTTATCCCTTAGGATCTCTTCTCCTACTAAAACCCAAAGACAAGTAGAAAGGAAGAGATCCCAAGTGTGTGTAGAAATGACTTGAAGGCCACCTCTATTTATACTAAAACGTTGAGCACAAGTGAGGTTTATTTGGTTGTGGCCGACCTTGAGGAATTGTCCCATAACACTAATAAATTCATATCTCCATGAATACATACTTATTGGAATCGGATGATCTTTAGATCAATCCTACACCTCTCGATGAGAGGGATCCAAGAAAAATATCCGTTGCCATTAATAAGATGACCCACATGGAGTTTGGAGCTAGTTGCCAATTTTAACAAAGTCTAAAGTGGTAGTATATGTATTGCAAGTATGTAGTGATCTTAGGTGTTTTTCTGGAAATAGTATAAGGAGAACCTATTTAGAATAGATGCAACTGGAATGGGTGTAATATGTAATAGATATCAGTGTAGTTTATTGAAAACTTAAAAAGAAACATGGTTTAAATATGTACTAGGTTATGGCCTGTATTCTAGAGAGTTTTAATGGCAATATATACTCGTTCTTTTAAGGAAAAAAAAAAGCTTTGGAGGCAATGGTGTACAAGCTTCAACATATGTGGTAACCTTGCTTTGTGTTTATTGCTTTAAGATATAGGCCCTTTGAAGTGGTATTGTTACCCAGTAGGCATAGACTTTTCAAATTGGTTATTTGTTAAATATATTTGTTATCTTACATCTTGGAATTCAAGATTATATGTGCTTCTAGTTTGATTGGCATATTTTCTAGATTTCACATGTAGGAAACACCTATCTCTTAACAAAGTTTCTTGGCAAGAATTTTTTTGTATGCTTTATAGGCACCTCGATTTGGATAAGTGGATCACTTTGGCTAGATGTTCCATTAAATTCAAACCATAAGAAGGAATATCCCACTATGCTCCAACAAGAGAGGCTCCATTGCCCAAGGATTCCTCCTACACAATTCTTCCCCTTCTCTTAATTTTATGCTAAAATCTCTAAAAAAATCTGGTTACTTTTCTAAGCTATCATGGATATATTTGGCAAATCTTAGTGCCAATCGTTTGTTGTTCCAAAAAGAAATAACAAGCATCTAAGACAGATAACTTTAGTTAGCCCTTTCTTGGCTGTTTAGACTAGATTTTCTCATTTTTTAAAGAAGTTTTCACTTGGAAAATTTCTGATTTTGGGACTAACTTTTTTGGGTGTTCCCAAAGTCATTTGGGGCATATTTCACCATTAATAGCTTGTTGTTTTTGCAGGTTTGCCCAAGAGGTAGCCTGTAGATCTGCTATGCTTCGGCAAACTTATATCTACTAAATGCCACAACAGTCAATCTGGGGTAGAAGATCTTCTGTAATTCTGTGTTCCACATTTTGAGAAGTTTCATAATAAAATATCCTTGATCATCCATTATATCTATGTCTATAATTCCGCAACATGATATCTGTGGAAGGGTTGATATCTGTGAAAGGTCCTGTGTGAATGGTATCAGAGCCATGTATTTGTCTGAGTGGATGTTGTAAGTGAGATATTGTCTGAGTGGATCGCGAATTTGTTGAGGCCGGGAATAGCGTTTGTAGCCCATGGTTGCCGTAGTTGGCGTTTGAAGGGTGTTGAAGACGTCTGGCGTAGAATTCGAGTCGAAGAAGCCGCAATTTGTTCTGCAACAGAAAGCCGCAAAACATACTGATTTCATCTGCAAGTTTTTCCGGGTATTTCTCTTAATATCTTCTATGGATACTCCTAGAACTTCATCAGCTGAATCTTCTGCATCTATTTTCGGTTCTAAACACTTTAGAACGATGAAAGATGAAGAGAAACAAAAATCTGCTTTAGAAAGTTTATGTAGATCTGAATCTACTTCGGGTAATTCTGCTATAATAGAAAAAGAAGAAACAGACCCTTCTGTTAATTGGAAACTTCCCCCAGTTTCTCCACAGGATGTATATAGAAATTTATCTTCTTTCAATCTCAGAGCCCTCAGCCAAATCAAAATTAAAGAAAAATCCATCAAGGCCGACTTGACCTTGAATGCAATGTTGACTATATCTCTCCTTGAGGATAAACATATCAAATCAGCCCGTAAAGCTGGTTACCAGTACGTCCATCTGGGGATGGTGAGGATAGGACTAAATGCATTACATAGAAAAGGACAAAAAGCCTATGTATTTTCAGCCTTATTTGATAATCGATGGACTACTTTTACACAAGCCATGATAGGAGGTATTGAAACAAGTCTTGCTGAAGGCCCAGTACAATATGATGTTTATCCAGACTTTTCTGTAGCTCTTGATGACCCAAACGTCCTACAATGCCTAACTCTAGGTATCCAGACTGCCGGGTATGAAAACTTCAAGAAAAAATCAAAAAATTTATCCATTTTCTATATCACTTGTGTTAGGTTCTATAACACAACAATTCCTGTTGTTTTACATTCCCCGGATAAAGATGAAGGTCGAGTTACCTTAATCCAGTATGACTCCTCCTGCAACCCAGTAGCACCTGTCCATGTTTCCAGGAATGATCTATGTCCACCAGATGACTGGGTAACTAATTGGGGAAAACCCACTAAGAAACCAATTGCAGCTGCACAGTCGATTATAACAGAGACAGATGGAAAAGTTACTACCAGATTCCCTAGAATCAATACATTCCAGAGAGAAGGACCCTCTACTTCTGTTTCTACAATACCAACTACCATCAGTCAGCTACATCCTGAACAGTCTGTTGTTTCCCCACAATTTGAAATAGATCAATTGGTCCTTGATTCTATCAAAAGAATGTTTTTGCCCCAAATCCATCTCCACCTTTCAGTTCTGTATGCGATCACCCCCACTGCTCAAAAACCTTTTGTCAATTCTCATCTGAGCCTCCAACACCTCATGGTGACTCTTCAAAAAGAATCAATATGATCAAATTTACTCCATTATCTGATTCTTCTAAAGAAAGCTACAAGCGTGTTACATTTTTTAACCCGCAAGAAGAACTACTTGTACAAACTGTTTCCAGTTCTTCTACTAGAGGCCTTGGATATGTAAAAGACTTGCCCATTCCTTCCTATAGAAAAAATCCCATTGATAAAATACCAAAGCATGTTGAAATTCCTTCTGATTCTGAGATCATAGCATTTTTAAAGATTTTCAAAGGAATTGGTCCTTATGATCCAGAAGATGCTTGGAAGAAGATGTTTAATTGGGATATGTTTACTCATGAAAAGGAACACTTATATCTGCAAGAAGTCAGACTTCTTGAAAAAGATGACAGACCTGCTTTTAACAAGCAGAATGTTGAAAAATGGAAAGAATGGATGCAGGCAAATAACCAGTGGATATCATTCTATGAATGGTATTACCCCTCTGCAAATATTATAGAAGAATCCTTAATGAAACAATTCAGGAATCAAGCCAAACAGAAGAAAATCAAGGATTCTCAAAAGTTTGTAGAAGAAAGGATGTCAGAAAATCCTGTTGTTATTCCTCCTCCTCTTAAACCTCCTGTGTTTGATTCAAAGATCCATAATATGATGGCCAAACCAAATGTCTCAAGATCTTTCATAGCAGTTAGGCAACAAGGAGAGGAACTGATAAGAAAGATTTGTTTACAATTCCAGGTAAACATGATAAGGACAGGAACTCCCAATAAGCATAAATGGGAACTTCTTGATGGTTCAATTCACGAGACTGACACAGATTTTCCTCCCTGGAAAAATTTCATCATTAGAAACCAGGATGGGAAATTGTATAGAGTCCTCCCATCCCATCCTGATGATCCATCTATAGCAGCAAAAGATTCAATTGCTGCCACGAACTGGACAAATCTGGCACTATCAAGCCTTGAGAAATATCTAAAAACCAGATTTGATTCTATTGACACTGCCTGTTCTGAATTGAAGCTTATGATGGGAAGAGTTTTGCAAAAACAAGATTACAACACTGTTTGTTTAAATGAAAGTGTAAAAACTCTGACAGAGAATGACCAGACAATTGCACAGAGTTTAGATAAACTCTCCCTATCTACAGAAAGAAAGATTCATGAAGCATCTGTTGCTCATGGAAAAGAAATCTTCAAAGTTTCTAGTAGTCTTGAATTGGTTAAGAAACAAGTTTCAGAAGTAACCAAAGGAATTGATTCCTTGAAGAAAAAACCAAATTCAGATGCCTATAAGACAGCTACTCTTTTCTCTGAACCTAAGAGTACGCTTCCATATTCACTAGATATAATGGATGATCAAGGATATTTTATTATAATCGACTGTGCAGCTGCAATTGGTTTCTTAGTGGGTTTTCCCCAATTAGTTACCCAGTCATCTGGTGGACATAGATCATTCCTGGAAACATGGACAGGTGCTACTGGGTTGCAGGAGGAGTCATACTGGATTAAGGTAACTCGACCTTCATCTTTATCCGGGGAATGTAAAACAGCAGGAATTGTTGTGTTATAGAACCTAACACAAGTGATATAGAAAATGGATAAATTTTTTGATTTTTTCTTGAAGTTTTCATACCCGACAGTCTGGATACCTAGAGTTAGGCATTGTAGGACGTTTGGGTCATCAAGAGCTACAGAAAAGTCTGGATAAACATCATATTGTACTGGGCCTTCAGCAAGACTTGTTTCAATACCTCCTATCATCAGTCAGCTACATCCTGAACAGTCTGCTGTTTCCCCACAATTTGAAATAGATCAATTGGTCCTTGATTCTATCAAAAGAATGTTTTTGCCCCAAAATCCATCTCCACCTTTCAGTTCTGTATGCGATCACCCCCACTGCTCAAAAACCTTTTGTCAATTCTCATCTGAGCCTCCAACACCTCATGGTGACTCTTCAAAAAGAATCAATATGATCAAATTTACTCCATTATCTGATTCTTCTGAAGAAAGCTACAAGCGTGTTACATTTTTTAACCCGCAAGAAGAACTACTTGTACAAACTGTTTCCAGTTCTTCTACTAGAGGCCTTGGATATGTAAAAGACTTGCCCATTCCTTCCTATAGAAAAAATCCCATTGATAAAATACCAAAGCATGTTGAAATTCCTTCTGATTCTGAGATCATAGCATTTTTAAAGATTTTCAAAGGAATTGGTCCTTATGATCCAGAAGATGCTTGGAAGAAGATGTTTAATTGGGATATGTTTACTCATGAAAAGGAACACTTATATCTGCAAGAAGTCAGACTTCTTGAAAAAGATGACAGACCTGCTTTTAACAAGCAGAATGTTGAAAAATGGAAAGAATGGATGCAGGCAAATAACCAGTGGATATCATTCTATGAATGGTATTACCCCTCTGCAAATATTATAGAAGAATCCTTAATGAAACAATTCAGGAATCAAGCCAAACAGAAGAAAATCAAGGATTCTCAAAAGTTTGTAGAAGAAAGGATGTCAGAAAATCTTGTTGTTATTCCTCCTCCTCTTAAACCTCCTGTGTTTGATTCAAAGATCCATAATATGATGGCCAAACCAAATGTCTCAAGATCTTTCATAGCAGTTAGGCAACAAGGAGAGGAACTGATAAGAAAGATTTGTTTACAATTCCAGGTAAACATGATAAGGACAGGAACTCCCAATAAGCATAAATGGGAACTTCTTGATGGTTCAATTCACGAGACTGACACAGATTTTCCTCCCTGGAAAAATTTCATCATTAGAAACCAGGATGGGAAATTGTATAGAGTCCTCCCATCCCATCCTGATGATCCATCTATAGCAGCAAAAGATTCAATTGCTGCCACGAACTGGACAAATCTGGCACTATCAAGCCTTGAGAAATATCTAAAAACCAGATTTGATTCTATTGACACTGCCTGTTCTGAATTGAAGCTTATGATGGGAAGAGTTTTGCAAAAACAAGATTACAACACTGTTTGTTTAAATGAAAGAGTAAAAACTCTGACAGAGAATGACCAGACAATTGCACAGAGTTTAGATAAACTCTCCCTATCTACAGAAAGAAAGATTCATGAAGCATCTGTTGCTCATGGAAACATTCACACAGGACCTTTCACAGATATCAACCCTTTCACAGATATCATGTTGCGGAATTATAGACTTAGATATAATGGATGATCAAGGATATTTTATTATGAAACTTCTCAAAATGTGGAACACAGAATTACAGAAGATCTTCTACCCCAGATTGACTGTTGTGGCATTTAGTAGATATAAGCTTGCCGAAGCATAGCAGATCTACAGGCTACCTGGCCAACAAACAGACTGAGTCTCAAAGATATATGCGGAATAACAGACCATCTAAAGATCCGGCCACTTTAGGTTCACACCAGTGTCAAGCACTGATGCGCAGGCTTCTCGAATCACCTAAGGACTTTGAGAATTTCTCGTGTTGCAAGCAGATCAAACTGATCGTCCGCAGATGCAGAGCAGGAGAACTTCTCGACTCAGACTCAAGACTGGACTCGACCGAATGAATCTTACTTCGCAGTTGGGTCTTATTTATAAGCTGGAAGGGAACAACCATTCACGAGAACCTTTGTACACACTGATGACTCATTTTGAAAGTACTCCGACAGATGCCGAAGTGCTTTGTACAGACTGGTGACTCATACTTGGACAGATCTGGATAGATCGTCGAAAGCTAGATTCTGGCATAGGACAATATCGTCCTATGTTATCTCATCCCTACTCTTTAACAGAGAGCCCGAGGCATGTGGGGACCGAATCATAGTACTAATATACTATTTACACAGAGGAGATTCATGAGTGAACCCTCGAAAGACTGAAATGACGTAAAAGAAAAGATTTTTCAAATCTCAAAATGTACAAAGTGGAGATTCCAGGACGAGGGAATCCACGAAAGCTCGTCCGGCACCATAGTCGGCCGAAAAGACAACACTCTACATCATGGTGTAGCAATCAATCTGAGGATATGTGTAATGCTGGTATTGGTAATGTTCTACCAGGAAATTATTGAAGTACTGCACCTGGATTTCTTTCTCCGATTCCCATGTCTGAGAATTATTCTGATTAGGCGGCTGCATAAAATCAATCGGCTGGTATGGATTTAAAGTGGTGTCAACTTGATTGTGAAAATCTTCATAATTGGTACTAGAGGATATCCTTCTTGCTTTATAGTGATTCGTGACAAACCACCTGACATGTCCACAGCGCCTTATTGCTTGGGAAAAGGCTAGATCACTTATGTCAGCAATATGCTCTACACTTTTGTATGGAAGTCCATTCATATAGGAACTTGGTTCACTGAATCCAGGTATTTTGAGTATTTGTAGAGTATATGGTTTTATGAGTAATCCAGAGAGGCCATAGATCTTCCACCATTCAATGAACCAGTCAGGTGTAGGATCCTCTTGTTCTAAAGCATCAACATACATACCTTCAAATAAGAAAGAGGCTTGCACCGAGTAGAAAAAGTTTGTTGAACAATTCTGAATATTCATTGCAGAGTAGAAGCATTCTCTTTGCCTGTCAATATCATAATCCTCTAGATGAAGATGATTGCCAAATCTTCTAAGTGTGATATGACAGCTTGTCATTCTGTCATAATCTCTGTCATCTCTTTCAAGTGTGTAGTGGATACTGTCAATATGCTCCAGATATTCTAGGGCTTCCACTGATTCTTGGTTCATCTCATCTTGCATAGTTTCCGTCCATAGATATGGAAAACCCTCTTGATACCTGATTTCCTTAATCGGGTACCAATCTCTTTCATGGAAGATCAATGGAGTTTCAAGCATGTAACTTATCCATCCATTTGGTGTTTCAATTTCAACAGTGCTTTCGCTTCTTCTGATGTAGTTACACTGTAGACTTAAAATTGAGTGACCAGTCAGAAACTCTCTGCTCAGCATATCAGCAAAACTGTTTTTGTTACCTGGTATGAATTCTATGTCAAAATTATACTGACTGAGCTGCATTATCCATCTCACCATTGCAGCGTCTTCAAAATCACATTTGCGAATTGCAGATTGCAAAGGCTGACAATCTGTCCTTATTGTGAATCTGGTATATATTACAAAATCTCGGAATTTAGCAATTCCCAAACAAACTGCTCTAAGCTCTTTTTTCAAACTTGACCAATTCAACTGATTCTTTGCCCAGAGGCCAGAAGCATATTGACATACTTCTATGCCATTTTTCTTGTCAGGGACCTTCTGGCATAGGGCTGCTCCCCATCCTTCATAACTTGCATCAGTCATGATGATTTTCTCCCAATCTTCTCTGATTGGAGAAAGAGGTTGAATGCCCTTTACCTTTTCTTTAATTGATTTTACAGCCTCTGTACATTCTTCAGTCCAAGGGATAGGGGCTTTCTGGAGTCTTTTATTTAACAGCTTCCTCTCTTGAGCACAATGCTTGATAAACTTTGAAATGTAGTTGAGACTCCCTAGGAATCTCTGCAACTGAGTCTTGTCTCTAATCTCGTCTGGAAAATTATCAACAAAATTCAGGCTTCTTTGGATTACAGTATATAAACCATACTGTATGTTGTATCCTAAGAAATCAATCATGGGCCTGAATAATTTCATTTTGGACTCTGATAATACTATTCCCATTTCTTTGACCCTGCATAGGAAGATTTTCAAATGTTTGATATGGTCAGAAATATTATCAGAATGAATCAGTAAATCATCAATGTACTTTTTCAGGAATCCTTCCATTCCTTCAAAAGTTTCGTCCATAATTCTCTGGAATGCAGAAGGAGCATTGATTAGGCCGAATGGCATGATGTTCCATTCATAATGTCCTTCTGGAACTGAGAAAGCAGTCTTCCATTTGTCTTCTTCTCTTATACCTACTTGCCAAAATCCAGATTTTAAATCAAACTTGGAGAAGATTTTTGATCTGGATATCTGTGCAAGTATCATAGAAGGTTTAGGCAGTGGATAGGCATCATAATCTAAAATATCATTCAGGGGTTTATAATTCACAACAATCCTTGGTTTACCCCTGGCAATCTCAACATGTTTATTTACATAAAAAGCAAAGCATGCAATTGGACTTCTGCTCTTTCTGATTAATCCTTTCTTTAGCAGATCCCTTATTTCGACTTTGCATAATTTCATTTGTTCTTCATTCATTGCTACTGCTTGGGATCTTCTCAATTTTCCACTAAAGTCTCTTTTGAGAGGAAGATCCACTTCCTGCTTCTTGATATGCCAAAAGGCATTTGGATCGTCTGAGCAGCATTCTTTAAATTTAGCAGTGAGATCTGCTATTTGAGTAGCAAATTTCCCGCTATCCAAATTCTCTTATGTTTTTAATATTTCCTTCTTTGTTTCCATTTTGGCCAACAGATTCTGCATTCTATGAATCCTTTTCAATCTGTTTGGTGAATTAGAATTAATAAATGCAAAAAATATTTCATTACCTCCCAAGCTAACAAAATATCCATACCTTTGATTGTTTACATCAATCTTGGCTCCATGCTTTTCAAAATTATGGAAAAATGGTGTGCCGAGATACATTGCACAATCCATTCCTGTGACTACTGGACAAACTATATGAACACCAACTTTGTCATCTAGAAACACATCTATCTCTGCTTCATGCCTGGTGGTGATTTCACCACTTGTTGTAGTAATCTTTGGACAAGAAGTTGGCCTTCGATGGTTCATGCTTACTACAGTATCACTCACAATGTTGAGTCTGGAACCAGTATCCATGAGAATTTTCCAGTATTCATACTGGTTCCCAACCTTAACTTTCATTCTTATGCAATACATAACATCTTTGTTTATTATATTGCATCCGAAGTCTGTTATGTCCTTTTCTTCTTCTTCTTCTTCTTCTTCTGAACTGTCATGTTGCTTGCTGTGTGTCATAGCCGAATTCATATGGAAAGTCCAATTTCCTGTTTTTCCTGAAACACCAGGATTTTGTGAAGATGATGCTCCTTGGACTTTCATCAATCTTATATTCAGATCTTGGTGATTCTTAATACACAATCTCCTATTTTCTTTTATCGTCTTTCTCAGTTCTTTAATTGCCTGAGGAACTGCAGGCAAGGTCTGAGGCAAATCTTCTCTGAAATCTTCATTTTGGAATTGCCCAGTCAATGCTTCAACTGAGAATAAGGAGGCAGGTGGTACATATCCCTTATTCGGAGACTTTCTTGAACTGGATGGCTTATTAAAATGATCTGTCAGTAATGATTTGTACATGTCTTTGATTTGAGGATCTGTTGCCGCCATCATCTGCATAAACAGATTCCTGCTTACTTCATCTTCTTCAGACTTCATCATTCTGACTGTGTTACAATTGCAGATATCTGGATCACTGCATTCATAGTCTTTGCATTCTATGCAGTGAGGATCTCTGCACCATTCTTCATCTGAAGAGTCAGTAGAATAAACATAATTTACATCTTCTTCCGTATCAGAGTCAGAAGAAACTAATTCATCACAGCTACTAGGTAAATCAAAGAAATTAATTTTCCCTTTTTTGTTCATGTATGTTATTTTCTTCTTTGATTTTTCAGTCTTCTTTTCTGGGCAGTTTGGAGCTGTGTGGCTTTTCTTGTTGCAATTATAACAGATGATCTCTTTTTCTTTAGAGAACATTCTTGTATGTTTATAAGGCTTTATTTTGCTGTGTCTTTTCTTCAATTTATCTTTGGAAAACTGAGAATTATTTTGTTTGAAATGTTTTTTCTTTCTCCTATGCCCTCCAAAATTGTCTGGTTTTCCAAGATGCCATTGCTTACATAGTTGCTGGTAGCCATGTGGCTTTTTGGGATTTGTTGCTGCCCTAGCAATCTTCATTTGTGAACAAAGCTCAACTATGATTGCTTTGACTTCTTGTCTTATTATCCCAAATTTATAATCTCCAATTTTTCTAGGCAGCTTATTTACAATTGCCGTAGAAACCCACTGAGGAAGAGAAGCAACAAAAATTTCCTTCCATTTGGGTTCTAGTATCAATTCAGGAGACAATGTATGTAATCTATGAAGATATTCATTGAAATATTCATCAAAATGTTGCATATTGTGCAACTTCATGGCCAATAATGTTACAGTAGTAATATCATTAGTAATCTCAGGAAAACCAATGAAATTCACTGTAATTCTATAAATCAATTTGCTAATCATATTATTTACAGGCATACTAGTGACAGGATCCATGTAAGTTGAACCATCTTCATTTAAAACTATAGATTGTTCCCAAT
The DNA here is from genome assembly GCA_000404065.3 of Pinus taeda. Classification (NCBI taxonomy): domain Eukaryota; kingdom Viridiplantae; phylum Streptophyta; class Pinopsida; order Pinales; family Pinaceae; genus Pinus; species Pinus taeda. The sequence continues at coordinate 205,318 of APFE030096263.1, read as the reverse complement.
GTGGAATAAGATTTGGTTCTTTAATTGTCTCTGCCTTTAGCCATGAATCCAGGGTACCCTCAAATCCTCCTATAATCCTTCGGGTTGCATTTACCAGACCAATATCGTCTGAGAGATATGTCCTGTAACAAACAAGCATTGAATGTAAAATAGACATAACTTCTGCTTCTGTACAATTATCAATGTTCCACGAATATGTGGAATTTGCAGACCAATCTTTGTGGTATTATGACTTCATTAAGTCTCGTCTGTCTGGAGCTGGGTTCCAAGTGGTATCCCATCGGGATCTAGAGGATGTGGCATGAACTTGTGTCTCAGTATTTTCCTCTGAAATACCAAATTGTTCCTTATCTTGGGCAGAGAAATTATCAATACAAGCTTCAAGTTCTTCGACTTCTGGTACTGAATCAATTTTGTGAAGGCTTGTATGATATTTATTCTCTTCTGATTCATCTTGAGGAATTTCTCCAAATAAGAAACTTGGCCTATATTTTTGTGAACTTTATTCAGTTTATTTTTGCTTTGATGAAGTAGAAACTGGGCTGAAAATGCTAGGATTAGCAAACAAAGAATATGGATGAGATGATGTTGGTGGAGGAAAATTTATAGAACTGGGGGCTTTGATAAGACTCTCTACAGAAGAGTTAAGGGAATAAGGAAGTGTACTCTTAGGCTCAGAGAAAAGAGTAGCTGTCTTGTAGGCATCTGAGTTTGGTTTTTTCTTCAAGGAATCAATTCCTTTGGTTACTTCTGAGACTTGTTTCTTAACCAATTCAAGACTACTAGAAACTTTGATGATTTCCTTTCCATGGGCAACAGATGCTTCATGGATCTTCCTTTCTGTAGATAAGGAGAGTTTATCTAAACTCTGTGCAATTGTCTGGTCATTTTCTGTTAGAGTCTTTACACTTTCATTCAAACAAACAGTGTTGTAGTCTTGCTTTTGCAATACTCTTCCCATCATAAGCTTTAATTCTCAGCATGCAGTATCAATAGAATCAAATCTGGTTTTTAGATATTTCTCCAGGGTTGATAATTCCAGATTTGTCCAGTTTGTGGCAGCAATTGAATCCTTTGCTGCTATGGAAGGATCATCAGGATGGGAGGGGAGAACTCTGTACAATTTCCCATCTTGGTTTCTGATGATAAAATTTTTCCAGCGAGGAAAATCTGTATCAGTTTCATGAATCGAACCATCAAGAAGTTCCCATTTATGCTTATTGGGAGTTCCTGATCTTATCATGTTTACCTGAAATTGTAAACAGATTTTTCTTATCAATTCCTCTCCTTGCTGTCTAACTGCTATCAAAGATCTTGGGATATTTGGTTTGGCCATCATATTATGAATCTTTGATTCAAACACAGGAGCTTTAAGAGGAGGAGGAATAACAACAGGATTTTCTAACATCTTTTCTTCTACAAACTTTTGAGAATCCTTAATCTTCTTCTGTTTGGCTTGATTCCTAGATTGCTTCATTAAGGATTCTTCTATAATGTTTGCAGAGGGGTAATACCATTCATAGAATGATATCCACTGGTTATTTGCCTGCATCCATTCTTTCCATTTTTCAACATTCTGCTTGTAAAAAGAAGGCCTGTCATTCTTTTCAAGAAGTCTGACTTCTTGCAGATACAAGTGCTCTTTTTCATGAGTAAACATATCCCAATTAAACATCTTCTTCTTCCAAGCATCTTCTGGATCATAAGGACCAATCCCCTTAAAGATTTTTAAAAATGCTATGATCTCAGAATCAGATGGAATTTCAACATGCTTTGGAATTTTATCAATGGGATTCTTTCTATAGGAAGGAATGGGCAAATATTTGACATATCCAAGGCCTCTAGTAGAAGAACTGGAAACAGTTTGTACAAGCATTTCTTCTTGCGGGTTAAAAAATGTAACACGCTTGTAGCTCTCTTCAAAAGAATCAGACAAAGGAGTAAATTTTATCATATTTATTCTTTTTGAAGAGTCACCATGAGGTGTTGGAGGCTCAGATGAAAATTGACAAAAGGTTTTTGAACAATGAGGGTGATCACATACAGAACTGAAAGGTGGAGATGGATTTTGTGGTAAAAACATTCTTTTGATAGAATCAAGGACCAACTGATCTATTTCAAATTGTGGAGGTGTAGCAGACTGTTCAGGATATAACTGATTGATTGTTGTTGGTATTGCAGAGACAGAAGTAGAGGGTCCTTCTTTCTGGAATGAATTGATTCTGGGGAATCTGGTAGTAACTTTTCCATCTGTCTCTATTATAATCGACTGAGCGGCTGCAATGGGTTTCTTGGTGGGTTTTCCCCAATTAGTTACCCAGTCATCAGGTGGACATAGGTCATTCCTGGAAACATGGACAGGTGCAACTGGGTTGGAGGAGGAGTCATACTGGATTAAAGTAACTCGACCTTCATCTTTATCTGGGGAATGTAAAACAGCAGGAATTGTTGTGTTATAGAACCTAACACAAGTAATATAGAAAATGGATAAATTTTTGGATTTTCTTTTGAAGTTTTCATACCCGGCAGTCTGAATACCTAGAGTTAGGCATTGTAGGACATTTGGGTCATCAAGAGCTACAAAAAAATCTGGGAAAACATCATATTGTACTGGGCCTTCAGCAAGGCTTGTTTTTATGCCTCCTATCATAGCTTGTGTAAAAGTAGTCCATCGATTATCAAATAAAGATGAGAAGACATAGGCTTTACAATTTTAGAATCCAAACAGTTTCCCTCACCATTTGGATGGAGATTTTTATTTGTTTTTGTCCTTCTGTTTATGGATGTTAATGACACTGTCATTGCAAAACATTGGATTCTTCATTGATAGTAAGTATTGATATGAGTATGTCGTTATGAATTTTTTAGTTTTCTATGAAAAATTCTTGTAATAATCTTGGGTTCTATCATTCATAGTGAAATATATGTACACATTGTTTAATATTGTTTCTTGAGTTTCTTTAATATGTAAATCCCTCTCCATATAATTTGCTTCATATTTTCAATAGAAAACAACATTGTATCTTAGTTTTGATTTCTATAAGCATCTCGGTACTTTATTAGAGTCTTATGGTGTTTCTGACTTCAATATATTTGGAACATATAAACAACTATAGACCTTGTAATTATGTCATGCCCTAAAGAAGAATTGTGATAGTCACTTAGGCTGTTGAATAGATGTTTGAACTAGCCTAGTAGAAGATAGAAGAATTTAGGGTTTGATATTACCGTGTATGCATATATCATAACATTCTCGTATGGACAATATGAAGATAATTTTTATTGGAAGGTAAATACATTTCATTTTCTTAGAATATAATGTGTATGCAAAGAGCAGTGTTTTTCGAGGTGAATTGGTACCCACACTTTTTTATGTGATACATCTGTGATATATCTATTATATGTAAAAATAAATTTCTTAACTTTTTTAATAAACATTTAATAGAACTATTAGATACTAGCCTCCAAATTATTTGATGCCATGGAAATTATAAGAATTTTCTCCATCTCAATATATTACATTCCAAATTATTTGATGTGATGTATAATTGAGCTTTTACAAGAGTAAATATTGTTACCATATGACTCGAATGGACTTCAATCCTTATGTTTACAAGATGAAGATTAAAACTTGAATCTTTCTATTTAAGAGGATTTTTTTTATATACACTGTTATTACACTTAACTTGTGTCAACATTGGTTCAAAGCCAACGGAAAATGTTTTTTAACATAATAATACAAAGGTAAATTGAAAGTGCTACTTGAAACAAAATTTTCCTTTAAGATAGAGAACTACCAAGGAAAATAATACTATAACATGAAATTTGTTTGTTTTGCATGAAAGCTCAAGCTGGACATCCATGATCTCAATCTAAGAATTATTGGGAGATATATATTTGTGAAATAAATGGGGCAAATTTATTTCGGGACAATAACGATCCACCTAAAACAATATGATTTGCAGAAATATTCTTGAATTAAAATAAAACATAAATTAGTAAAAATGTGAAACTAAAAATAAATTAGTGCAAACCAGCACTACTATTTACATCTGGACATTTAAAAAAAGCTACAACAAAACAATGGAATAATTTTACCCTAAATATTTTTTTTCCTATTTTAGTGCCGACAATGATATTAACTTCTAACTCATGGCCTTCTAATCCAATCATGTAAAATAGTAGGGTAGACATTGGTTCATGTATTCTATCAAATTGTGGAATGGATATGGTTGGTGCTATTGATGAGAATGATCCTAGATTGCTTCTCCTAACACTCAGTTAACCCATTTAAAATATCTCATATTTATATTTACCTTCTCATCCCCATGCCCTCATGGTCATCCACATTTGATATCATTCTTTTGTTGCCATGGTTTTTAAATATTTCTGCATTAGTTTTTCATTTTTAAGATTCATAGGAAATCAAACTAAAATTAAACCATTGAAAATAGTCATTCTCGTAAATGAACTATTTATCATTAGTTATTTCCCACCATAATTTAAGAAATTATTTGCATAAAAATGAATAAGAACAACTACAATTATATGATTTATTCGACGCTTTAACATGTAGAAGTAAAAATGTGAATGTGAAAACTTAACAGTGGTTATACCTCGAAATAATTATGCAAGTTATTATCCATTAGTAGGTAATTAACTTTTCTACTCCATATATGAATTTTAATTTTTTATAAAAATATAGCATCCACTTGAGTGGCAAGGATTATGTTGACCCACAACGCTTATTATATAAGCATTTCCTACTATCGCTGGTGTCATTGAAATAGGATGTAAAACTAATGACAAGTATTAACCAACATAGATTCGTCTTAATCTAAATTTATCAAGTTGAAAATTTGAAAAAAAAAAGATTTGATAGATCCAACTTGAGAGAAATTTTGGGTATATATATATCCTTTATTATGAGCAGCACACTAGGAAAATTTTGTAATTTTTCATTGTATAAATTCCATTTTTAAATGTATAAATGAATTGAATAACCTGAATTAACCAAATAATATCCCCATGAAAGGATCAAAACTTAAAATTGTTAGAATATCATACTAGTTTATCGATAACTATTTTTAAAATGATTTATATAAGATATACATGGTTTAATTAAGGTATTTACTCAAAATGGATATTAGCATATTTTATTTATGGCCCACATTAATACATTAAAATATTTTTTTGTTACTATATTTTTAAATATACTTATCCTTTATTGGATGGAAGAGAGACCAGATTATGCCAAGCTTTCACTAGGATTGTGCCGAGCTGCCCCACATTGGGATATTATCCCCAAGATTGTGTGATGCACGAGCATCTAACTAATAGGACGAGATTAAAGGAAGGTTGTTTGGTCTGTGAAGGGGACAGAGGAGTAAATTTTCTGAATGGATAATGTGTTTGTTTCTTTTACTTTTATTTGATTAAGTTGTTTAAGTTAAATAAATAGACAATAATTAGGAACAGTAGGAATTATAATTAATTAGGATCAATGTTTTAAACAGCTAATTTTACCTTTGTAATAATGCTGAACGACAATGAAAAGTTCTATAACAAAATTGATGTAACTAATCGGACATAACCAATAGTGGTTGGAAAACCTAACAGTTTTCTAACAGTTGTTTAAAAGAGCAACAGAACACAGTGTGGGGTTCGATTGTCAGAGAAATGAGAAAATAAAGGATTGTAATTTCTATGCACATTTCCTCTCCAACGTCCCAAAGACCATCTACATTATTTATATGAAATTACATTCATTTTATGTACAGTACAAATTGTTGGTCATATTCTTACAGGCTTATGATGCGACTAGAGTCATAACGAATTTGAAAATTGAAAGTAAGCACAAAGGTTGCAAATAAATCCAAGGAACGTGCGGTGGAAACCAAACATACAGTCCTCGAGACCACATATATAATTGAACGTCAAGGAGATGGAATTATCCGAGGCCAAACAAGCAACAAAATTCTAAAAATTGCCAGGTATGCAAATGAACAACCATTTACAGTTCGATATTTAAATTAATACAGACGAGAAAATAGAATTCTGGTTCATTTACACACACACACACACACACACACACACACACACACACACACACATATATATATATATCCTGTTCGAAACAAAAGAAAAAGGACCCGTTCCACAATTATATCATCCATGCCTATGACAAAGCGGGAATTGAACACAATAGGCGTTTAGAATCCTCGACCCATTATAGTAACCAGACAGAGAAGGAGCCCAGTCTAAACCTATAGCGAAACTATGCACAGACAACGACCTAGAAAATCATAATTATACAAACTCTAACAACCTCAGCCGAAGGCCGAACAGAAGCAACCAAAGAACAGAGAATGACACTACCCGTGTCTGGCTGGAGCAACCGAATTTCCAGGTGCCGAAACCCTTGAGCAGCCATACCTGCAAATGTAACCAGTTAACAAACGATATTAGCAACCGACAGTAAAAAGAAACGAGGACTTGCAACATGGCAAAGAAAACAAGTTTCAGTCCCTTACTTGACAAAGGCAAGCCGCAACCATAATAATTGCACCAGGTCACCCTGATCACAAGGAGCCGAAACATTAGTTGACTGAGGGAAAAGGAGCAGATATTGATAACATAGAACGAGGCAAACTTACTCTGTGAGTGACGGAGAAACCGAAAAAGTTTGACACCGTAGTCTGCCAGATTCGTGGAAGGTCGACTTGAAAATAGAGGTTTGTTACCTGAAGCAGCTCCAACCACTAAACGACCACAACAACTGTGGAAGATACAGGCATCAAAACCATATACCAAGGAAAAGGAACGCAGAGACGAAACAACAAGCCACACACACATAATGAACAGTCAAAACTTAGCACGAATCGGGCAAGGATTGAACCTACGAAGTTGACACAGCCATTGTCGGATGAAGAGGAGAGACTTTCAGATCGAAACCTTGAACTAGAAGGACACAACCACAGAACTCCATATCGAAACCACTAGAAATTGCTGAGAGCCCATAGCTCACAGAACCAAGAGAATGAAAAAGTGAATGACTTGGCCGCGGGTTTGAAATTCCGATACCAAGGCATGCTCGAGAATCGCAAGGAGGGACAGTTGTCAAACAACCAGAGGTAAACATACCAATCATAATCCCTATCATTAAATTCAACTACCGGTGAATGGATTTGCATAAAAAAAACTGTTGTACATTATTAACTGCTGCTTTACTCCCGCATCAATATTTGTTGGAGGTGTGTTACGTGGGCTGGCCCCATCATTGTTCCAATCACCACAATTGTGCCAAGATGTCCCACAATGGGATGCTATCACTCGGTTTGTGCCAATCACCACAATTGTGCCAACATACTCCACAATGGGATGTTATCACAAGGATTATGGCAAATTTTTTTGACCTTTGACAATTATTAGGATGATTTAATTTCCCCAAACTGGGTTCCATCCTAAACTACTCTCCATAAATTTTAAACCTCAGACTTGGTGGAAACTAAACCCCACTTAAACTAGGTAGTCTACACCTCACAAGCGATAGAAATAATATTTAATAAATATATGATATAGAAATATTAGTTAATTATCTATATTGAAATATATTATTTAAAATTCATATTGAAATTCTATTGTATTATGTTTTCTTTTTATTAATAAGTAATTAATTCCTTTAAGAGAAGTCTTTCAGTATAAATCACATAAGAGAAATTTTTCGGTGATGCTTTCTGAACCAACAAGTGTGGTTCATCATCAAGACGAGATGAAGAGGCAGACCATGGAAAACGCTTAAATAGAGAGCAATGTAGAGACCATAATTTGAAGTAATGTCTATATTTGAACAATAATATTTAAATTAGGATATTAATTTATTATTATGTTAAAAAAAATTATTATTAAGTAACAACTATATTAAACATCTAGTTTTTTGAAAAAACAATAATTAAATTATGATATTAATTTATTAAAAATCATTATAATAAGTAATGACTAATTTTTGAAAAATATTATTTAAATTAATTTTTTTAAATCAAGTATTATTAAATTAATTAAATATTATTTTCCAAAAACTAGGACGTTTAATATAGTTGGTTACTTTATTAATATTGTTTTTAATAAATTAATATATATATCTAAATATTATTTTTAAAACTGATGTTAATATAACAATTAACATAATATATTTGTTTTTAATATATTAATAAATTAATATCATAACCTAAATATTATTGTTCAAATATAGTCATTACTTGAAATTATCGTCTCTACATTGCTCTCTATTTAAGCCTTTGCCATGGTCTGCCTCTTCATCTGGTCCTGATGATGAACCATTGTTGTTGGTTTGAAACACGTTAGCCAAAAAATTATCTTATGTGATTTATATCAAAAGACTTTTATTAATTCATTATGGATCACATAAGCATGAATATAGTAATTAATTCCTTTTAGTTTCAAATAATGTTTCATGTTAGAGGATAAAATATTTCATCGTCCACATTGAAATATATTTATTTATTTACTATTTATATATAGATATGCATGAAGTAAATATTAAAATATATTACTAATTAAAGGGAATTTCTCCATAAAAGTGCCCATGAAATTTTCACATAATGTCCATGTCATAATATGTAAACCAATTAAAATCCTTTAAATTTAAAAGGTGGTACATGTCTAAATAATTTTAAATTTTTAAATTTGGGAATTCCTAAAATATTTTATTATTAATTTGGTTTTCTTGAAACATTTTATTATTTTTTTATTTACTTGCCTACCCATATGAATTAGAATATCGAAACATTATTAATGAAATGTAAATCTTGATATTAGTGAAAAATATAAATAAGAAAACACCAAAAAGATAGTCAAAATAGCTTATATAAACCACTAAAAAAAATATTCCAAAAGGACAAATTAACCAAATTCTCGCAAAAATATAAAGTATATAGTTAAAATATAAATTAAATATAAAGTAGTTGAATAGGTAAAAATATTAAATAAAATAGTTTAAATAGTTAAAATGTATTCTCGAAAGGCCAAAAAATATATAATTTGAGACATTCAATAAAAGTAAAAAATTATAAATATTCTATTAAAGAAATTTAATTAAATTCTATGATAATAAATATTGTGGAACATGGATAAAATTAAAGTAATAACTAAAAACTTATCTACATGACATTTTTTATTAATTTTGTGATTTTTCCTTAGGAGCCCACTTTTAGGCTGGAATTTCCTCTAATTGACTAAATAAATATGAAAATATTTTAATTAGGATATTTTTAAAATGTGAAATAAATATAGATTTTACTCACAATATATATGTTTTTAATTATTATTGTTATTATTATTATTATCCATATTTAAGGTCACGACCATACACCCAATTAGTGTATGAGACCCCCTTGTTTGTGGGACAAGGCATACATAGTCTATGTAATATCCCTATAAATTTCATTTACATTCACACTCACAATGGAAAATATTATTTTTACCATGTTTAACGAATTGCTTGAAAACAATAACCGTTATGATTTAGTTAGAAACTAATTTGAATAAAATAGATAAAATAATAACTTGATGAGAAAAAGAAGGTTTTAAGGTTCTTTAAATTAATTCGCAAACTCGAAAAATGACTTTCATCTTCATCAAGTGGAGTTTTCATCATGTGATGTCTCGAGGCACTGATCATCAGAAATTTGGTGAGCAATGTTGTGGCTTCAACAAAAGCTATTCCTGAACATGAAGTATGCACATGGGACTTCATGGTTATTGCACACAAAAGATAAGTAACCTTGATTTCTTTGGAAATAAATTTCATGTGTTTTCTACAAATAATGATAGGTTTTTTTATTTTTTGGAAATATTTCTCTAGAGTCTTGAAAAGTTGTAGGGATTTTTGTGTAAAGGAATTAATTATTTCATTGGAAGATTTCGCATGGTTTCTATGCAATAAATTTCTAAAAACATGCATGAGAGCTTTGCATATTAAAAACAAATAAACCATATTGTTTTATTAAAAAGATATAAGAAGTCATACTACTTTTCATAAAGAATGCATGTGAACTTTCCATGGAAAATATAAAGATATGATGTTCCTTTACTAAAATAAAAATTGCATGGTAAAGGATAAGTTAGGGATGTTGTTTTTTTGGAAATAAAACATATGTGAAACCTGCACAGAACAAGATTAAACAAATCATGATATGTTTTCGTGAAAAGAATGTATGTAAACTTTTCTTATGAAAACAGAGATAAAATAAGTTATTTCATTAAAGAAAAGATTGTGAGGAAATTATGAGAGAAAATTAGATTATTATTTTCCTTGGAAATATTACCATGATTCCTATAGAATCGTAGTAGAAGTATGTACACAATAATGATATCCATTATATTAGAATTCTTGAAATAAATTCCTATGTTAATTCTTGAAAAAAAATATTATTTGCATGCATCATTGTGTTATACATTGAAGTGAAATGTCTTTGCATACATTATCAGATTCTTGGAAAAGAGAAAAGTTAATTAGATTAAATTTCTTGGAAGGGTTTTGATGATTCTGTCTGCATATATTATCCATGTTGTTTATTTAAAGACTATAAGTATTTGAGTGCAGAAAGACATACATAGGAGTTTTGTGCATGAATTTATGAAAACTAAGGATTGTTTTCCTAAAACATGCATATGAATCTCATTCATACAAGAACAAGAACACATGCTTGTTCCTTGAAAAGGTTATGTGCATTGAAGTAAGGGTCATTGTGTTACAAAAACACACACATGTTTCATGTAATAAAGAGTATTCATTGTGATATAGACAATATGTTTTTGTCATGTAGATAGATAAAGTTATCATGTAAATATTATTGAATGAATAATCTCTTGAAAAGGTTGTCTCACTAGATGAACTGTGTTGATTTCTTGAGTTAGGTGCACGAAACAATTTTATACATAAAACATGGTTAGATGTGCTAATTTATTGAAAGGGAAGCATGAGAAACTTGCATGTATAAAGAGAGAGAAATGATGTTATATTAACTTGTTTTTGAAAAAGAGGAATGTATTTGTTTACATGAAAATAATAGTTAATGAGGATAGAATTCTAGAGAAGGGAATATGTGTTGACTACACTAAACAAGGGTTATTATGATAAGCTTTTGCATACACAAAGAATAGTAATTTTGTTATAGCTATATGTTCTTCACATGGATAGAAGAACTATTCAACAATATTTATATAGGAAAAAATTATATGTGATTAATTTTATGGTATCATAACTATTATGTTAGTTTCTTTTGGAATAAGATCATGTATATGCATGCAACATTTGTATTAGATTTTGTTGGGAACAATATACATTTGTATGTGGGAAATGATAGCGTGGTGTGTTAGTCTACATTGGAAAATATTGTTTTGGAATGAAGATGAATTACACATACAAAAACCATAGTGTTGTATTGGTTTCCTTGAAATATATATATGGGTAATGTTGGTATGATTTACTGCATTAGTTTAATGGATAAGAAAACATATTTTTGTATGCCCTATTGCGTTAGATTTCCTCAAAAAGGAAACATGTGTTTGCATGCTCTATTGTGGTAAGAATTCTTTTCGAAAGCGTATGCATTTGCACAGGAACAACATTCCTTGTGCTAGATTTCTTTACATGTTTTCATGTACCAAAAGTGATAGTTGAAGGGATAGTTTTCTTGATAATATTTATATAATTCACATTCATGAAGATCATAATCGATGTGTTAGTTTCCTTTAAAAGAATGTCTGGATAGTTGTAGTGATTTGTCTTGCAACAATGTGTGCTTGTGTAAAGGAAATATTAGTTAATGTGGTATTTGTTTTATATACATGCTTTGATGGTTACATGCTTATAACTAGTGCATATGCAGTGTTGTTAAAGGAATCATGTCACAATATTTTTCTTACATTTCATGAATGTATATGAATAGATGGTGAAACATCATCTAGTATAGATTTATGAATTGGTTGATTAATACTTTATGTAATCATGATATAAATGTATGATGGAGACAACAATATAGGAAAGATTATGATTAACATGGTGGTGGATAAATAATTAATGGTCCATTCAGATAAGTGTGAGTTGGAGTATGGTCCACTAAAGGAACAACTAGGCCACAAAGATATGAAGATTGGAGATTTGTCGGTAAATGATGCCATGATGATCTTAATAACTTATAACAAGTTATGATGTTTTTGAGATGATATGATTTGTAATATTTTATAACAATGGTCAAGGGATGGACACCCTTATAACCATTGAGTGAGCAGTGAACACCCTAACAACTGTGTAATAATATAATTAAACGATTTCTTTTTTTCACCCTATGGGGCTTGGAGGATATATCATTTGTCTAATTATGTTGTTTCATGTTTTGCCATTTTTGTGATGTCTATTACTTGCATGATGTGACATTTCTATTGTCATGAATATGATTATCTAATAGAGCTGAAATAGTCATAGAATTGATGAAAGGTTACATCACAATGTTTATGTTAATATGATACAAGAGTGGTTTTTAATGGTTATGTAGTCTATTATTCTCTTACTAATGTAACTCTATGTAATGATGAAGATTATATCTAATGGGTAATGAGGAATATGGAATAGTAATTTGGATAGCTACTTGTGGGTAAATTATGTAAAAAAATTCTAACTCCATACATTTTCATGCGAGGTTACTGGAAAATGTTACAAGTGGTATCAGAGCTGAAGGTTGCAGCACTAGCGCCCTTTGGAATTGTTAAGAAGAAATAGAATCAAGGTATGCTACAAGTGAGAATAAGCTGATGTATGAGTCTGAAAATCCACATATTGATATGTGCAATAGACTACTTCTAGCTTGAGATGCATGATCCATGTTTATAACTGCATTGAAGAGTAATAAGTAATAAATCCTACTACAAAACTATTTTCATGAAATTTGAACCTTGTTGAGGATAAAATACAATAAAATCTTTGTTGCACCTATGAACAACCTGAGTACTCACTATTAAAGTGAGAATCAACTACCTATCTTTGCAAATATGAAAATGTTAATGATACATTTAATGAACGTGACTAAAGTTACAATGCACTATTGATAAAGAATAAATGCATGAATGAAAAATATGGGGAATATCATTGAAGAGGGTGATGGAGTGTTTTAAAAGGACATTGAAACAACCCCTCTTGATGTTAGAAATAAATCACGAGTCGACCAGTGAGACTTGATTGTAATAACTAGTTTTTGATTGAGCTTTGGTCATGGTTGATTAGTTAGTGTTGTAGGGCTAACTATGAAAACTTATATGCATGAATTGGATTCGATTTAATCTTATTGCAAGTTGTAGATAAGTGATTCTAGTAGTTACTTCATGTACTAGTTTGTTTGTAATAGTGCACTATGGGAATTGGAAATTTTGGATTGTTACCCTAATTGTTATTTCCATTTACACATTAATGAATATTTGCATATACTTTTATGCATGACAGTATTGTACAAATGAAACTAAAATGATTGTGAAATTAAATACTTATTTATGACTAACGTTGTTGATAAGATTGAGCATATGTAGCTTAATCGCAATAAGAAAAAATATGAAAGTAAAATTTTGTAATGGAAATTACAACTGTAAATGAGAAAGTATAATGTTATGATATGTATGATTTTGTTATTTGGAAAAAATAGAATGCATATCACATGTATGTTAGTTATGTTTCCTATCAATCTAGATATGGTAACCCATGTTGAGGGTTAAGTATAAATTCATGGTGTACGTAAATGCTTCTTTTGTTAACGATAATGTGCATATGGTTTGTTATGTAAATCACTATGGGAAAGAGCGCTAAAAGAGAACTCAACATGCCATAAAATTATGGATAGTTATGAAAGTCGAGGAGGCCTTGGGTTGAGGGCTGTTGCCTACCCATAGGGGTTAGTGGAACTCGCTTTCATGGATTTCTTCTCCATAGAGATAAATGATCTCAGTAAGGGAAACGAGTTGACTAAGATGGTGAAGTAGGGAAAAAGGCTTAGGAAACTCTATTGATTTGGAGCTTGTTGGAGGAGGACGAAAATTCCTCATAGATGAAATGTTGACCAAGGAATAGGAAGGACGATGCCGACAGGAATCCTCTATTGGACCCTTTGTGGTCATTAGAATTCTTTAGATGGTTGGCCGATGAAATTCCATCATGGACCTAGTATGGTATCTCTCAAAGAATTGTTTTGTGGTGAAATTGGCTTGATCTGGTTCTAGAAACTAGTTCACATTGTTTGAGAGGAGCATTATTTTTCCACTGTGGTTCTCCTAGAAGAACAAATTAGTGAATTAGTTATGTGTTGTGCTAATTATATATCTATATATATAGATATCTATCTATCTATATATATATATATATATATATATATATATATATATATATATATATATATATATATATATATATATATATATATATATATATATATATATATATATATATAATTGTGTAAACATGTTATGTACATCTTGACAGGAAAGGAGCCTAGTGCTCGGTAAGGAATCATTGGTAGTGGAGTTCCTTTATTGTATTACTAATTTTCTGAATGTCTTAGCACCAAATAAGATAGTATGCACTTGGTGAATTTATTAGTCACTTCAATGATTAGAGAGATAGGTTCTCTCTTAGTACTTTTAGAAGTATTGTGTGGATTTCTTTAACGGGAGCTAAGACAGGGTACACGTGGTGCAGTGATTTATCATTTTTTTGATTAGAGTGTTGGTGCTCTCTAATTACTTGTAGAAGTACTGTGATTGAAATGTCACGTGACATTTCATAATTTCTTGATAGTTTAAATTACTTCATTTCATTTAAAATGTTGTGAGTAATATGATTATGTTGGATTTGTTAGTCATATATTACAAGGTGTTGGACATGGAGTGTGGATGGGTTGTCAAAACATTCTTAGAAAACTTCCATAAAGTGGCCATGAAATTCAAGAGTAATTGGTAAGTAATGATAAGTTGATATAGATATTTTGTTTTGTATTTTATGAATTTGAATAATGGATATGTGATGGAAAATAGAACTTGCATATTTTTGCAGTTGTAAATGCTTATGACTTTTGATAAACATTATTGTTTTTTTTGGCTTGCTGATATTGCCTAGAAATAAAATCTTTTATTTTGAAGGGAAAGATTTCTCTTTTGGTTTTTTAGATAATTATATCATGAGTAAAAGTTAATGATAAATACCGAGGAAAATATTTAGTTCAGGGGGGGAGTATGTAATATCCCTATAAATTGCATTTACATTAACATTCACAATGGAAAAGATTATTTTTACCATGTTTAACGAAATGGTTGAAAACAATAACCGTTATGATTTATTTGGAAAATACCTTGAATCAAATAAATAAAATGATAACTCATTGAGAAAAAGAAGGTTTTATAGGTTCTTAAAATTCATTCGTAAACTCGAAGAAAAACTTTCATCTTCATTAACTATAGTTTTCATCTTCTGAAGTCTCAAGGCATTGATCATCATAACCTTGGTGAGGAACCTTGTGGCTCCAATGAAATGTATTCCTGAACATGAACTATGCACACAAGACTTCATGGTTATTGCACACAAAAGATAAGTAGCCTTGACTTCTTTAGAAATAAATTGCATGTGTTTTGTGAAAATAATGATAGATATTTTATTAATTGGAAATATTGCTCTAGACTGTTGAAAGTTGCAAGGATTTGTGTGTAAAGTAATTAATTATTTCATTCGAAAATTTTGCATGGTTTCTACGCAACAAATTTCTAAAAAAATGCATGAGAACTTTGCATATTAAAAACAAATAAACCATGTTGTTTTATTAAAAAATCATATTTCATGGATGTTGTTAGTCTTCGAAAGAGAATGCATGTGAATTTTCCATGGTAAAAGATAAATAAATCCATATTCCTTTATTGAAAGAAAAATTGTATGGTGAAATATAAGTTAGGGATGTTGTTTCCTTGGAAAGAAAACCTACGTGAAACTTGCACACGAAAAGGTTAAATAAATCATGATATGTTTTCATGAAAAGTATGTATGTAAACTTTTATTATGAAAAGAGAAAGAAAATAATTTATTTCATTAGAGAAAATATTGTTAGGAAATTAGGAGAGAAAATTATATTATTAATTTCCTTGGAAATATTAGCAGGATTCTTATATAGACTTAAAATAAATATGTGCACAATAATAATATCTATTATATTCGAATTTCTTGAAATAAATTCCTATGTTAATTCTTGAAAAAAAATATTAATTGCATGCATCATTGTGTTATATTTTGAAGTGAAATGTATTTACATACATTACCAGATTCCTTGAAAAGAGAAAAGTTAATTAGATTAATTTTCTTGGAAGGGTTTTGATGAATCTATATGCATATATTACCCATGTTGTTTATTTAAAGACAATAAGGATTTGAGTGCATAAAGACATATAAAGGAGTTTTGTGCATGAATTGATGAAAAATAAGGATTGCTTTCTTATAACATGCATATCATTCTCATTCATACAAGAACAAGAACACATGATTCTTTCTTGAAAATGTTATGTGCGTTGAAGTAAGTGCCATTGTGTTAGAAAAAAAACACATGTTGCATGTATAAAAGAGTATTCATTGTGATATAGACAATATGTTTTTACATGTAGATAGAGAAAGTTATTATGTAAATATTCTTGAAAAGATTCTTTAACTAGATGAATTGTGTTGATTTCTTGATTTAGGTACATAAGAGATGGTTAGTTGTGGTAATTTATTAAAATGGAAACGTGAGAAGCTTGCATGTCGAAGCATACATAAATGACGTTATATTAACTTCTTCTTGAAAAATAAGTATGTATTTGTTTACATGAAAATAATAGTTAATGATGGTAGAATTCTAGAAGGGAATATGTGCTGTGTACAATAAAAAAGGGTTATTATGATAAGCTCTTGCATATACAAATAATAGACATTATGTTATAGATATATGTTCCTGAAATGGATAGAAGAACTACTGAGATATATTTCTATAGAAAAAAATTATATGTGACTAATTTTATGCTATCATAACTATTATGTTAGTTTTTTTTGGAGTAAGATCATGTATATGCATGCAATATTTGTATTAGCTTTTGTTGGAAAGAATACACATTTGTATGTGGGAAATGATAGCATGTTGTTTTAGTCTACATTGGAAATATTGTTTTGGAAAGAAGATGAATTACATGCACAAAAACCATAGTATTGTGTTGGTTTACTTGGAATATATATATATATATAATATATATATATGATGTGTGTGTGTTGTGTGTGTGTGTTGTGTTGTGTGTGTTGTGTGTGTGTGTGTGGGCAATGCTCGGGTGCTTTACTCCGTTAGTTTTATGGATAAGAAAACATATTTTTGTATTCCCTATTGTGTTCGATTTCCTCGAAAAGGAAACATGTGTTTGCATGTTCTATTGTGTTAAGCATTCTTTTGGAAAGTGTATGCGTTCACATAGGAAAAGCATTTGTTGTGTTAGTTTTCTTTACCCATTTTCATGGACCAAAAATGATAGTTGAAGGGCTAGTTGTCTTGATAATTTTTATGTAATTCACATGCATGAAGATCGTAACTGATGTTTTAGTTTGCTTTAACAGAATGAATGAAAAATTGTAGTGATTTGTCTTGCAAGAATGTGTACTTGTGTAAAGGAAATATTAGTTAATGTGGTATTTATTTTATAGACATGCTTTGATTGCTACATGCTTATAACTAGTGCATATGCAATGTTGTTAAAGGAAGCATGTCACTATATTTTTCTTACATTTCATGAATTTATATGAATAGATGGTGATGCATCATCTAATATAGAATTATGAATTGGTTGATTAATACTTTATGTAATCATGATATGAATGTATGTTGATGACAAAAATGGTAGGAAAGGTTATGATTAATATGGTTGTGGATAAATAATTTATGGTCCATGTAGATGACTACGAGCTACAGGATGGTCCTCTGAAGGAACAACTAGGCCACAAAGATATGAAGATTAGAGATTTTTTTGGTAAATGATGTCATGATGATTGTAATAGCTTATAGCAAGTTTTGTTGTTTTTGAGATGATATTATTTGTAATATTTTATAACAATGGTCAAGGGATGGACTCCCTTATAACCATTGAGTGAAGGGCGAATACCCTCATAAGTGTTTAATAATCAAAATTAAACATTTGTTGGTTTTCACCCTATGGGGTTTCAAGGGTATATTAGTGTCTAATGATGTGGTTGCATGTTGTGTCGTTATTATGATGTTTATTACTTGCATGATGTGATGTTTGTATTGTCAATAATATGATTAACTAAGAGAGTTGAAATAGCCATGGAATTGATGCAAGGTTACATCTGAAAGTTTATGTTAATATGCTACAACAATGGTTGTTAATGTTTATGTAGTTTAGTATTCGCTTACGAAAGTTACTTTATGTAATGATGAATATTCTATCTAATGGTTAATGAGGAAGATAGAATGGTAATTTGGATAGCTACCAATGGGTAAATTATGTAGAGAAATTCTAACTCACTACATTTTCAAGTGATGTTACCAAGGAATGTTACACTTTACCCCCATCTGGTTTTGAACCTATGAGTTCTTAAGAGAAAACGCATGCCTTTAACCATTAGGCCCACTGAAGATGTATATAAATTTGATATAAAATTATTTTTATTTAATATTCATATAGAAATATTTTAATTACTATTTAAACAAAAATATTTTCTTCTTTAAACATCAAATCTCAGACTCTATATTAGATAAAAAAAGAAATCAACATCCTTTATACTAGGTTGCATTCCCAATAATAAATGAAGATAATATAGTGAAAATAAGATTATTGATATTTTAATTTTTTTATTATTTAAAGCTAACCATATATATAGATTTAAGTTTTCATTGTAACCCACATTAATCTTTGGGAACTAAGTTAGGTTTGAATCCTACACTCACTGATTTTATGTTAAATTTGCTCTCATTTTGAAACCCTAGTTGATTGGTCTCACCATGATGGTGGTTGGCTAAGAGGGGGCTTCTCCCCCTCCTCTAGAGGAAGTGGAGACATTTCAGACTTTGATAGCTTCCCTCTCCAAGAACCAGTAATTAAAGACAACTCATTTTCGCATTGTTAAGAAGTCACAAAATATCCCAATATTGGTTCTACCTTCTCGTTTTCAATGAACAACCCTAGATTTTTTGGATCAAGCTTTGATAGGGAAATTCACAACCATATGGCCCTTATATAAACCCATAGAATTATGGTTGGAAAATTTGTGGAAGCCCATGGTGAAATGAAACATAGGACTGTATGCCTTTTGTAATGGCTTATTTTGATTTCTATTTGAATTGAACAAAGACAAGGAAGTGATTTTTCACAAAGGTCCACATTTTTGGGAGCCCGTGAAATGCAACTGAAAAAGTAGACTATAAATTTTGATATAGATGATGATATTTGAAATGTAGTATTGGCTTAGGTTAAGCTTCCCCATCTACCATTATTCTACTAGAGTGATGGTTGTCTTAGAGAAATTGGAAAAGGGGTGGGTCATTATATGGATAAGGACAAACCAAAAGGGAATCAATTTTATTGCACCAAACTTTTTATCAAGGTACATCTCGAGAAGGGTTTATTTTCTAGAATAATTATCACATTAGGAGAATAGAGTCCCTCTCAAACCCTATGATATGAGAAATTATCATTTAAGTGCAGAATATGATATGACTATGGGAACTTTGGCATAGACTAGAAGAGAACACCTTCATCCAAGGATGTTGTAGGATTTGAAGCACATGGATAACAATGGAAAACGTAAAATAAAGTTTGGGAGAAAGTGAAAGTATGTGAAATCGAGAATCGACTAGAAAAAGGGGGAAATGTGGCATTGTCCTTGACTAATTCCTTTATAGTACTATAAATGACATCCAAAAATGGAAAATAAGGGGAAATCCCTAGAAGGGAGGATCAAAAAGAAGTAGGTGGAGGGGAATTATTTGTCTAGGAAGTTGAAGATGAGGAAATTCATGGTCAGGAATCGGTGACCAAGGTTGGTTAATAGGGGAATAAATAGGAAATGGAGCTAGATACTAAAAAATAAGAAAGGGTATCATTGGAACAAATAATTGAGGAAGAATGATCACTCAAGTCTTCCAGAGGTGCTAACTCTCACACAAAAGGATATGGAGCTGTAATGACAAGAAAAAAACCACAAAATATAGCTAGTATATTGAGGTAAGAAGTCAAGAAACAAAGTACAATAAAAATTGCTCACATAGAGCCACCAAGAAGACATCAAGAGATATCGAAAGAGAGCAAAAAAATAATTTAGGAACGTAATAAAAACTACAAATACGTTCAAGGTAACAGTGAATAAAGAAAAAAAAAAAAAAAAATTAGGAAGGAGATAAGGTTAACAAACCTCCTCATAAATAATGAATATTGTTTCTTAGAATGTTTGGGGTTTGGGGAGCCTTACAAAATCCCTAGCTATAAAAGACATAATAAAGTAGGAAACACCACAGATTCTCCTTCTCCATGAGACAAATCTCTAAGAGGAGGAATTTTTTAAATTAATAGGAAATTTAGGGAAACGCAATAAAGGAGAGGCTCAATGCTCATGAGGGACCTCGAGAGGCTTAGCAACATTGTGGCAAGAATCACCTTTTTCCTGAAGACAAAGTTAGAAGTCAAAATATTGGATAGTTATAGTCCTTGAGAGGAGGGATATGAAGGAGAAATATCAGTTATAAATGTGTATGTGTTGGTTGTTTCTAGTCAGAAAGAAGAATTTTGGAGTTCGTTAATATATTTAAAAGATATACAATTGCATATGGATTATAAATTGGTGGGGAATTCAATACAAATATTTTCTGATCTGGAAATAAAGGAGGTAGCATTGTTTGTGATCCATTCCATGAATGAATGAAGGACCTGATAAATGAATGGGAACTATTTGATATGGTTTAAGAGAAAGGATGGTACACTTTTACAAACCAAAGAAGTGGTGTGAATGATATAGCAACACAATTTGATCGATTTATGCTCCATAATAATTGGCTATTAAATGGGCTTGATTGTGTTTCCTCCATTTTAGTCCAATGGGATTCAAATCATAAATTGATTTCATTGAAAATTGATCCTTGGGAAAAAATAGCTCCCATACCATTTTGGTATCACCCTCTTGCCCAAACAAAGCAGTGGTAGAACTAATTCAGCAAGATTGGAGCACCCTATTGATTAGATCTTCATCTTTCATCTGTGAGTCCAAGCTTCATGTAGTTAAACAAGATTTGAGAAGATAGGTAAAAGGAAATTTTAAGCCTCTTGGTCTGAAGCAATAGGATTTAGTGATCTAGCTAAAACAACATTATTCTAAGGTAGAAAAAATCTTGATTCAAGAGTGACATATTGAAAAAGAAAAGGATATGAGTCGTTAATTTTTTGTTTCTAGTAGATAAGAGGAAGAATATGAGTGACACAAGCCAAGGATCATTTGATTAAAGGTAGGAAATCAAAATGAAACTTTTTTTCATAAACGGGCTTGATCATGAAATCTAAGGAATAGAGTAAAAGGAAAATTGTTGATGGTAAGCCAAAAATATCCACCTTTTCTAAAATCGAAAAAGAAGCTTACTAACATTTCAAATAGATTTTACTAAGGAAAAAGTCTTATATTTGAATAAAAAAAGGGACTTACACTCTTGCATCCCTTCCACTATCATGAAATAAAAGAATCTTTAGCTGGAAAGAGAAATACGTGAGGTTGAGGTAATAGAAGAAATTTGGTTGCTAGATCCAGAAAAATCCTCTGGCCTTGATGGTTTTACCACTTGTTTCTTTCATTTTTTTTTTTCTCTCATTAAAAGGGATATGATGAATATGTTAAATTCATCTTAAAAGAATAAGAAGCTTGGAGGGTGAACAAAATACTCCTTCCTCACCTTGATTCCAAAAGAGTCCAAGCTATTAAATTTTACATAATTGAAGCGTATTTATATTTACAATATGGCTTATAAAATCCTCACCAACATAATAGGAAATTAACTAAACAAAATTCTTATAAAAATACTTTTTGATAATCAAGGAGGACTTATGCAAAATTATCACATTTTAGAAGATATTATTCTCGTGCAGGAATTTTTGCATTCTAGTAAAGAAAAGGGATAACTAGGCCTAATAATAATGTTGGATATGGCTAATGCATTTTATTGAGTCAAATACTCTTTTTTATATTTAGTTCTTCAGAAAATGGGATTTATTGAGGAATTCATCAGTTGGGTAAAGGCATGTGTAGGTGCTCCTTGGGTAGCACACATGGTAAATGGAATACTTATTACCTTCTTTACCAAATCCAAGGGGTTTTGACGACATGTCTTACTCTTCCCTCTCTTATACTTAGTACTAGCTAAACATTTGACTAAAAACTTGTAATTGATAAGAATGGAAAGTTTACTAATGGGTTTAAGTATAGAAAGGAATGTGAAGGAATTAAATCATTCATAGTTTGTAGATGCCACTTTTCTATTAGGAAGGAATATTACATTATAGTTATGATATTTTAATATATACTTGACTCTTATTTAGATTTTTCATGAGGGACGATGAATAAAAAAAAAGTCAGCTCTTAAGGTGGAATTGCACAGAGGACACTCTGAGTGAATACTCTATGGTTTTATAATTCCTTATTGAGATGTGGTAGATGTTTTTGAAATAAATGGAATTCCAAATTCCCTTGGAGCCATGAACATTGAATACTAGGATGAAATTATACAAAATTTGAGGAGGAAAATACAAGATTTGGGAGGCCAATGGTTAAATGCAACCAAGACAATATTGCTAATACATTATTTCCTCTCTTCCTTGTTGAATTATTTATGTTTATACCTTATTTCTAAAAACTGTGCAGTTACACAAATTAGATGTCTAATTCATAAAGTTATTCTCCAAGCAGGAGAAGTAGTGAGAAGAAATTCCATTTGGTGAACTAGAATATCATTCGACTACCTAGGGCTTATGGAGGATTGGAAATAAAATATCCTGACCTTATGAGTTTAGAACTTTGGCCTAAAATAGTATGGTGATTGATTTTAGATAAAAAACAAAGGTGTAAACTTTCCTTTCTCTCAGAATATTTCCACAGAAACAACATCCTTCAACCTAAGGAAGTTTAGTGGGAAGGAGTGGGATCTATAATCTAGAAACTTTGTGAAGACATTGTGAAACTAATAATCATTAACTTAGGTTGGAATATTAGAAATGGGAATCTCACACATAGTCACACAAATAGATATACAAACATATATATAATATTATATTATATAATAATATATATATTATATATATATATATATATATATATATTTACTCTAGTATGAAATGTCCTTCAATTTAATCAGATTTTCCTTTCTCTTCCGATAACTATCTCTCAACGATTTTGGTGATCACTGAAGTGCAAAACTTGTTAACATTGTCAATATATATGTGTGTCTATATATATAATATATATATATATAATACACCACACACACACATATATATTGACAATGTTAACAAGTTTTGCCACTTCATTGATCACCCAAATCGTTGAGAGATAGTTATCGGAAGAGAAAGGAAAATCTGATTAAATTGAAGGACATTTCATACTGGAGTAAACAGGGTATTTGGAAGGGGTGCATATGTAATGAAATATTGTAAAATATTAAAGGCCAATGGGAGGGATTACTTCAAATATTAAAAGGACTAGCAATAATTAAACATATACGAGGAGATCATCAAGTATGGTTGGCATCCTCATGTTTGACATATTTAGTCAAGGGGTGTGAGGGAATGAAAAAATAGTGAAAGCATGGCCACGTCCCCTCCATAATTTTGGCACAAGTTTTATAATACAAATGGTATTCTGAAGGTGAACATGTTCAATTGGAGGACAGTGCATGGAAAATTTTAATTGCATAAAATACTAAGAAGAAAAATATTCATGGACCCACATGGTGTGTTACATGTAAATAAACTAAGGAGGATATTCAACCTCTATTTCAACGATTTCATTTTACTTCAAAAGTGGGACAAGGTGCCTGCAAGAAGGTGAGTCATATAGAGGCAATCCTAGATGATTGGATCAATATGTTTGATTCGTCGAAGAGTTAGATGCCATGGCTGAGGAAAACTTAATTATTTTCCATGTGGTGTTGGATAATTCTACTAAAATATATTTGTTGTTTGGTTTGGTTAGCTCGAAAGTGTGTTATTTTGTAAGACAGTTCCTGATTAAGACCTCTATAATGAATAAATCCGTTATTTTTTTATTTGAAGAAATATTGGCTAAAGAATGAAAGGATTCATAGCTTGAACATTTCACTTTGGACGAGAAGTATTGGATTCCCAAAGTAAATATCTCAAATCATGCTTATAGATTCAGAATCTATCCCATGTATCAAAA
Source organism: Pinus taeda (assembly GCA_000404065.3). NCBI lineage: Eukaryota > Viridiplantae > Streptophyta > Pinopsida > Pinales > Pinaceae > Pinus > Pinus taeda. The sequence continues at coordinate 180,810 of APFE030096263.1, read as the reverse complement.
AGCCTTTTGGATCAGAATGGAACCAATATAATTTGAGAAATGGAGGAAGAAAAATGTGGTTTATTTTCCATTTTTTTATGGTGCCTCAAAAGGAAATCGAGGGTCATTAGGAGTGGGGAAAGTTATCCTTTTCCCCGATGATCAAATTGATATTAAATTTGCATGGATTCTAGGCATAGTGAAAAATAATCAAGTGGAATATTTATGTCTATGGCAAGTATTTGAGTTAGCAATATAAAGGAAAATTGGAAATATTGCTATGATTGGAGAGTTAATGGTGGTGGTTAGGCAAGTAAAAAGGACTCAAGGGTCCACTTGCATGAAAATTTTGATTCCCCTCCAATGCATTATCCTTCATATTCATCAATTTGAATAGATATAAATTTTCCACATGTACCAACATATGAGCTGGTCGATTGACTTGTGGGAAAATCACGAAGCCAATTTATACCAATGTCTAATGGAAATGTGAAATGGTGTTGTGATCCATGTTTCATTGCCATAAATCGAGGCCATATGGATATCAACAGTCACCTCCAATATTGGTGGGGAGGAAGACAGATGGGTGTCTTAAGATGTTAACACGAAACAATGTCGATGTTGAACATTTGACAACTCAAAACTTCTTGGAAATATGTTAAAGGATGGATAATGGAAACATGGTGGTGTCAAGACGTAATGTTAGTTGGAGTCAGGTGGCACTAGGACGAGGAGGCTACTAAAGCTAAGTTTTTCATAGTCTCTTATTGCAACATTCCCCTCCATAACAAAGTTTTCTCTTGTGTTGATCAAAGGGGAATTGTTGAGGTTGATATTATGGCTATGGAGGAATATGGAATTAATGCCAAAGGCTTGTGGGTTGAAAACAAGGAAAGGAGGTATCATCTTTTTGTTTTAAATTATAGAAGAGTAGGTTGGAATATGATATTCAATTGAAAGTTGTGGTGTGGTTAGAGTATTTTTTCGGGAGAATTCTTCATTGTTAGAATCACAACGAAACAACAATGAAGTAGGAAGGTATATATGCTCATTCGGTTGACGAGGCCCAATATCATATGAACATTTCAATGGAGAGATTGGTGGTTCTTTTGGAATAGATATTGGTCGAAATGAAGAAGTGAAACCAGAGGAAAGTATTAGAAGAACTAGAATCAATGGTTCAAGTGATGACATTGGAGAAGAAATATGAGTTATTCTAATTGAAATTTGAAGCTATGAAGCTCATGTTAGAAAATGACATTGTGAACCAATCTAAATCAGATCACTATATTTTTTTCATCCATCTTGATGTATTTGGACTAGAAAAAGTGGAGGAATCAGCTCACGGGACCATTTTTACTAGTAGGACCTAGTTTAGGGAAACAAGGTCCAAAACATTCTAGGAGCATTTAAGGAATCAACCAATGTTTTTTGGTGTAAAACTTTGTCTCTTTAGCACCACAACATTTCATGTTATTCCATACACAAATACCTTTGCAACAGTGCAAGAAGTACGTCAATCAGAGTCCATATGAAAAATTTATGCCACTCATAATTTGACCTTCTTGTTTTCACTCCTATAGTTCGAGAGGATACCGCGTCATCCCCAATTATTCATGGAAAAGGGGATAGCTATATTTTTTCAATCTAAAAGACTCTAGAAGATTATATTTTGTAACCCTAGTTAAGAGTTTATTTAGAAACCACCAGTAGGCTACCAATTCATGTTATAGCTAGGCCACTAGTAGGAAGAGGCATTCCATTCTTTCGAGAGCATTTTGTTCCATAGCTGAGAAAAGATAGCCAGGACAAATATGAGGTATAACACATAGATAACATACGTGCATTGTAGCAACCCACATGCCACATGCATTACTAATTTGTACTTTCATCCATATTTCCAGATAAAGAAAGAGAGTGAAGCGACCTCACCTTCTTGCTAGGATTTCTCCCGAAATGGTTTCCTAGAGAGAATATCTTTTGTCTTGTGTCTTGTGTTTCATTATTTTTTTTTTCTCTATTTTTCTACATTATTTATATTCACATGCATGAACTACTTATAGTAAAATATATAGATCTAGAAATTAAATTAAATTGTAATAGTGTAGAATCTCATATTTTAGTAGAGTATTATCAGATCTATTGTGATGAACTTTCTAGTGGACAATCCATAGTACTTTATGGATCATCAACCTTCACAGGAAGTTATTTGGAAACTGAAAAGTGGAAGGGAATCATGAGTGGCTAGGTTGACATCAGAAAATCCCGGGGTTAGTTGATGAAGAGGGTGTGGCATGATCTTGAGCCATAACTGCTAGTGAATTAGAATAAGGATCGGGCATGAAGGGAGGCATTGAGGGATGTAGAAATGGCTACCTGGAATTATGGTTCCTTTTTTTATTGTCATGGAATGTAGATTTGTATTGCTATTAATAATTTTGTTAGTTTTATAACATTAATATTTTTAGACTGACAATCAATATTTTAATGAGGGATACAAAATTTGAATTTTCGTCTTTATTGGCATGTAAGTTGCTTGATATGTCAAGAATTTGTGAGGGTTCCAGCCTAGAAACTATATTCTGAGTTAATGCAACTCATCCATTTCTTCAAAAAAAAAATACACATTATACTTTACTTAGGAAATATTTCATTTTTATTTTTAAAAAACAAACATTAACTCCAAAATAAATTCTAAAATACTACTATTTTTTCAAATATTGGGAAATATTACCATACTTAGTTGTCAAACAATCAATGGGGATATCGATCACTAGCTACAATCCAAAAATGTAGGATGACTCATAATTGTTGTTCAAGGAAAATTATGCCACCTGGAATTACCCATTGATGGTTCATAAGGGGTAGGAATTCACTCTTGCCAAATGCCTATGGGCCACAAAATCTTCTATGGAATATGAAACTAAATACAATGTTAAAAAGAGTGATTAGTGGTAATGCCACAAAGAATGATATAATTAATGATGTTGTTGATATTATAAATTTTTACTATGTTTTATTTGCCATTTTAAATAACATAAGTTCAAATGCACAAAAAAATTACCTTCAATAATAATAATAATAATTTATATTTTTTTATTATGATTATCTATTTTAAGTTTTGAATTTTTTTCGAGCATATTTTTCAATTAAACTTGTCTTCAAGGATTTGTTGGAATCACAACTTAGATTTATGAATTCCCTAAAATTCAAGTTCCCAAAGGGTTTTCCAAGATACTACATATATTTATGCATTGAACAATGCATTTTAAACAACAAAACATTAAGATCTGACCAAACATTATGTGTCATATTTGGCCAAAAAATACAAAAAGTAAAATAATTAGAGATATTTTTATGGATCATCAATGGCAATGTAAATATGAAAAACTAACATTTTTTTAACTTGGAGGGATGATGGAGATACTTCCATAATGAATTTGAATATGGTCGAAAAAATGAAATGTATGAAATTGAATTAATTTTTATCAATATATAATCTTTACTTATAGAATTCTTGTACCACATGTGTAAAATGGTTTTTTCCTAATATTGATATTTACCTTTCATGTAAACTGCATAAATGATAAAGTTTAAAAGTATAGACTTGTAAATCACATTGCTTTTGTGTCTGTGTGTCTGACATTATATCGTTGAAATTACAAAACATTTCATTATTCTAAGCTACAAGGGTCTTAACACAAACAACTATATTTTTTATTTTAAAATAGATCTTCTACTAGTCCAAAGTATGAATTATTTCAAAACTAATTAAGGTGATAAAAAAATATAGCAAGAATAAAGTATGTATTATTTTAAGAGTCTCATATATGTCCAGAAAATATCTATTAAACAGAGTAAACAACATTATTTTTTTAAAAATTCTATGTTTTGGGACTTTGAAATGTAGACTCCATATATCTATGTAGTTTCATTGATGATGAGTTTTTGCAGCTAATAAAAAATAACATGAAAAATAGAAATATTGTAAGGTATTCATAAAATGAAGGTTATTAGCATTTTCATCTTAAACCATCACATTTGTTGTCCCAATCCTAATATCAAAGCAAACAAATAAAAAAATGCATACGCTCTAGTTATCACTCCTGCCAAAAAAATGAACAAAAACAATGCTCACACATTTTAGAGCTTCCATGAATTCTGGAGTGCATGTGAATTCTAAAGTGCATGTGCATTCTTAAACACACATTTTCCTTACTGAATGATAATTCGAGAGAAAATTCTAATGGGAATGTGCCAAAGGAAGCTTGTAGGTATTGAGGGCCATCAACGACATGTTGATGCACCATAAAGGACCTTTCAAAGATATCCTTGGTCCCCTAATGAGGATAGTAAACATTACGTGCTTTTTAACGTTAAGCATTTCTCTCTTCAACTTGGATATAGTTAGGGGAACAAATCAAAGAGTTGGGACCTAAAAGAAGCACATAAAATTTGCTGCCTAAAAATGACACTTTAAACCACCACAAATGACTTGTTAAGGGAATTATGTACTTCTAACTAGGTATATATATATACAAATAGAATTTTTTAGCACTATGTAAGGGTATAAAGGCTATAGACATGTCTAGGGGAGATAAAATGAATATTATTCCCTAAAGTAACCTTCTAGCCATTTAGCACTAAGAAGAATTCCTTAAAATTCCATGCATAGATTGTTAAAGGTATCCTTGGCCTCTTATTATGGATTCAAATTCCATTAGGTGTTTTTGACTAGTAAGTGTTTGCCCTAGGGGCTTAAAAAGGATATTTAGAATAAGGTAATACCTTACACACAAAGGAAATATTTGAGGCATCCAAAGATATGAAAAATTCCTTAAATCACCATACATTACATATGGAGAGACTTTATTACAAACTAAGAGGACTGAGACAATCTTAGGAACCATGTGAACCTCTATGTTTTTGGAACCACAACCATTCCAACTTGATTATATGCCTAGGTTGAGCATACTTGGACTAGACTACCCATTTAGTCTAAGATTGGTACACATCACCTAACCCATCATGTTTAGGGCCTTACATCCTCCCCATAGCTAAGTTGTTGACATCCCCAGCAACTCTCCAACTAGTAAACTCAAGCATTCCTATTCAAATTAATGTTTGAAGTGTTTCTCCTAACTCTATTGTTATCCCTCTACTCTAATCTATGCATGCATGGATTTTTGTGTTTGATCCCCTTGTACCTCTATTTATTCGAGTTTCTAAGTTTAGCATCGTGTTAGAGATCCTAATAAATAAATTTTTCACACAAGTTCACTTATGTCAATATTAGTGCTTCATCCATGCCTGACCTCTTTACTCATCAAGTCTCAATATTGTCATGGTAACTTCTTAGAACCTGAATAGAACTTTCCATCCCCCATTGGGATAGCCAGGCATCCTCTCATGTTTCATTGTGAAACTTAAGTGGGGAAGCCATCTCAAATACCTCCTATATCCTCATCCAATGTCTACCCTAATACAACCAATAGGGCTACTCCATACTTATTTGTCACTTACATGAATAGAGCTACATTGATGTCTCCTCAAAAAGTCATTCCAATGTTGGTTCATATTTCCACTTTCTCTCTATGGTTAGTTGAAAATTACCCTTGGCACACTTGCACTAAGTTTTTGTTTACCCTTGCTGATAATCCTAAATAATAAGTAAGTCATGCATTTTCTCCTTCAAAACTTTTGGAAATCGTATCTCCTCAACTTCCATTTTTCGCTTCTCTAGAACATTCCCAAAATTATTATCAATAAAAACTATTATTTCAATCCTATCTCAAAGTCTCTACATGTTCAATGATATTCTTTGTTTTTCCATAGGAACCTCAGTTCTACTATTGAATATATCCTCCAATCAAGCACACTAAAGTGAATCGTGCTCCTAATCCCACACTACTTATCTTGATTCATGCTACTACTAGGTCTACTATAGAAAATATAGTAAAATTATCCAAGTCTGGGATAAAAATGATATTCTTTTCTCTGAAATATTCCTACCACAAAATAAAATCATAATCATCTACTGGAATCATGGTGAGACTCATCCTCCACTGCAAGTCTCCAATTTAGATTATAACATCCCGTATCATCCCAAACACTCTATTCTCTCCAAAATTAATAGCCACAAAGGATGTGTGTGCTAGCTCAAGTTTCAACACAAGCTTTCTAACCACATCCTCCCGTAAGAAGTTATATGCCACTCTAATATCAATCATCACCACCATGTAATTCCCATTAAGATTTGCATGAACATATAACTATTTTGTGTTGCTCATTCATCTTGAGTAAGTGTGAAATATGCCTTCATGACCATACCAAAAGTCTGCAATAGCACAATTGTTGGCTTCTTTGTCTACTCCAAGGAATTTAAATTCTTATTCAAAGGATAGTTCTTCACATAATACTCATTTTCATAATTACAACCTTACATTAGTTTCTCCCCTTTTGTGGCATTCATCTTCTTAGTTTCTTGTCCCTTTAATGCCTTCATATTTACTTTACCCTTCTTATTCTTTTCCTTTCTACTATGGTTATTCTTGGAACAGGCCTTTTTGTTTCATTGTTAGTCTAATAGCTTATCTATTTCCATGGAAATTTCTGCAAATTTTTGTACATTTCATTAGAATTCATTATGTGCCAAATTTTTTACTCCATTCATGAAGTGAAACAACCTAATGTTCTTCTAAAATATCCTTAAGCTCAAGAATAAGTCCTAAAAATTCCTTTATATATGACAATGCCTTCCATGTCTGCTTCATTCACAACAATTGGTTCTACATACCATGTCTAAATTTCTTATGAAAGGAATCCTTCAGCTCTACCAAAGTCCTAATTTTGTCCATGATGTGTCCCACTATGAAGTTCTCCACTTAATCTCCCCACTAGAGCTTGTTTGTTCCTATAAAAACCATGGAATTATCATTCGCCATAGCTCCATCCGAGTACATGTTCATTTGATCGAAATATTACTACATATCCCAATAGAAATTCCCATGTATATTAACATTTCTAGTTCCACCATATGGATCTAGCTCCTTTATCTCCTCCTTATCATTCAACCCATAACTATAACTCTCCTACACATTGACCCTTCACTTTTTCTCACCAACTTCCCCTTTTTTGCTATCATCCCATACCGTCAAGACCACCTCTCATAATCTCATCTATCTCTCTCTCTTACCTGCCCCCAACTTCTCTCCCATGTGCATCCACATTTCCTCTCATACCATCTCCTCTCCAAAAACTGCAATAGATTTTCCATTGATTGTATCATTCCCACCACTCCACTTTCCTAATTCATCAACACTTTTCCTTGTCCCAATTCTATAGCCCACAACATCCCCTTTCCACTTTCACCTTCCCTCCCTCCTCTCCTTCCCCATATTCATCTTTCCACCCTCTCTCTCTTTTCTCCTCTCCATTTTCCTTCATTCTTGCCATCTCACTGCTCAATCCATTTTCCATTCACTATTTCTCATATACTTCTCCTTTTCCCTCTCAACCCACCGACTCATTCCTGCCTCTTGTAGTCTCATTTATCTCCCTCTCTTCTTTGGATCCTATTCACCTACTATCATCCTCCCCCTCTAGTCATCGCTTCTTTCAAACATTCCCACCACTCTACCTTACCTAGCCATCCACCCTTCACTTCTTCTCACCACATCACTCTTTGACCAACTTTCACCCCCTGACTCATTTTCCACTAGTTTCCCTCTTCCCCTACAACACATTGAATGCCTACTCCCTTGTAATCCTTTTTCCCATTCTCTACTTAAATTTTAGCCCCATATAACCTTGGGACCCTACATCTAATTCTCTACTAGTCCACTTTATACCTAAGCCCCTACATCCAATTTCATCTTGGTCTCATCTACCCATAGGCCTATCTGTCATCTATACCTAACCCCTAACCCTCTCTACATCTAGGCCATGATCTCCCTATGCCCATTTCTCCATTTCTCTTCCTTGAGTCCTCACACCCTATAAATTAATACTATTTCAATAGTCATTGCCCTAGGCATATAGGTTTCAACCTCATAGAGAAATTATCTACACGCAAATTCTAAAAATAGAAAATAAACAATGGCGAGAATGTAAACATAAAACATATATACACAAATATTTTCCCCTCCATCCCAAAACCGGTACTACCAAATTGATTTTTCTTTATGCTCCTTTCAATGTTAAAATAGATATATATACATTCTGAAGCATTCAAAAACCTCGATCCATTAACTGTGGATTAGAACATAATTATAGTTTCATTCACCAGATCTACAAAATACCATGGGAAGAAAATTGTCATGCCCAAAACCATGTGAAAAACGCATGCACAAAAGCAAAGTTAGGTTTTTCCACCTAATATAGGGTCCAAAAAAAATACCTGGGGCACTACCTTGGACCCCGTACAGGAGGGCTACTACCCCTTGGAACCCCCTTGACAAGGGGGGTTGCGCCCCCCTATCACCCCAATACTGTGTTTGTCATAAGGAACAAGGGGAACCTTCAACCCCCTACGCATGCAATTGATTGTGGAAACAATATAACACACACCCAACATCCTCCCACTTATTATATTCTTTTCCACATGGGGGGTCACACGAGAGCTTAGTCATTGTTCCATCTCTACAATGCCCATCGTTTCTCTACATCAAGAAAACTTCTTAATTCTCACAGGCTTTGTGAATGCATCAACAACATTCTTTAAAGTGTCCACCTTTACCAGCAACACCTGTTTTTCCTCAACCATATGCCTCACAAAGTGATACTTAACATCAATGTGCTATGCCTTTGAATGATAAGCACAATACTTTGCCAAGAAAATTTCACTTTGGCTATCATAATCTATCATTATATCTTATTCTACTAACCCCATACTTGAACAAAATCTCTATAACCAAACTTCTTCCTTGCTTGCATAAGTGGTTGCCATGTATTCTTCCTCTATAGTTGAAAGTGCCACTACAAACTGTCTCTTTCTCATCCAACTAACAACTGCTCCAAATAGGTTAAACACATACCCACTTGTAGATCTTCTCTTATCTAAATCTCCATCCCAGCCTACATCAAGAAGGACACGGATGTGAAAAAACCTATCCAATTGTGGTCTTCCTTGGTAGCATAGACCATAATCACTAGTGCCACGCAAATACTCGAAAACCCTCTTCACTGATGTCCAATGCTTCTTCACTGGTTTTGATATAAACCTGTTCAATACTCCCACTGCATGTGTAATGTCTGGTCTAGTATAGACCATCACATACATCAGGCTACTGAGTACACTTTCATATGGAACATGGGACATGTGCTCTTCCTCTTCTTGTGTCTTGGGACACTATTCAACAAATAAATTTACACCTACAGGAATAGGAACCTTCACTGGTTTACTATCTTGCATATTAAACATCGCTAGTATTGTCTCAACATAATTTCTTTGGTTTAACTAGATCGTCCTCTTTCTTAGATCTTGTTTAATTTCCATGCCCAAAATATAGTTTGCAGAACCAACATCCTTCATGTAAAATTTGGAGGAAAATTGTGTCTTCAAATCCTCAATAATTTCTTTGTCATTTCCAATCAAAAACATATCACCCACATACAAGACCAGATAAATAACACGGTCACCAATTATTAAAATACACATAATGATTGTTTTGCTTCTCGTGAAGCCAAGTCCCTGTATATATGTATCAAATTTCTGATATCGCATCCTTGGTAACTATTTTAACCCATTCAAAGACATTTTTAACCTGCATACCAGTTCTTTCTTTCCCTTCACCACAAAGTATTTCAGTTGCTTCATGTCGATCTCTTTTTCCATATCCCCATGAAGAAATGTTGCCTTCGCATCCATCTATTCTAACATAAAATCAAAAGGAATAACAATAGATAAAAGTAATCTAAAAGAACCTCTTAGTGTCGGTATCTTCATCCCTCCATCAGTGATCAAATTTCTCTGTTTTCATGCATATTAGGTGTCCCATCTAAATAGCTACATTCCATTAGGTCATGGATCAACTGATGGTAGTGGTTCATTTTCAATTTCACTCATGGCATTTACTTGCTGGCCTGTTTTCACATGTTTAGGTCATTTACTGTCATTTTGTTTCATTTCATTTACCAAAAATAGTTTTAGGGTTGTAGTCTCACTAGGTCTAGGGTTTGCCACCATGGTCATCCAAAACTCAATAAAAGGTCAGCAGGCACATGAGGAGGTTTTATAAGTTCATAAGATCATAAATTCACTAATAATATGCTCAAGAAATGGTTTACCTCAAAACACAGATTTTTATTTTATGTTCAAATTTTATGTAATTTAAAGAGTTTTTTATATGTAATAAGTTCCAGCTACTACCCTTGGTCACCTTGCCAACTCCAGCCACTCCAAGAAACAAAAGCATCCATGCATTAGTTCATCAAGTGATAGAGAAAAGTCAAACTTCAGGAGGAAAAATAGAATTTTAAAACAAAAGTGACTTTGACATTATAAAAGTGGGCTTGAAATAATGAAAAATTGAAAGGCATCCATATATAAAGTGGAAGGAGTGCTATTCATCTATTTCATTGTGCGAGATACCCTTGGAGAGATAAAATCGCGATTTGGAGGAAAATTGAACAAAGTAGATTGAAAAACTTGTTTTCCAAGCAAATCTACCTGGCGCTGTGCTTCATAGGCAGTGTGCTACGCATCAGGCTAGTGTTATGCATAAGTGGGTTTTTGCTAGTGTTAATTTACGAGGGCGCTACGCATTAGGAGGGCACTGTGCATTGGGCCCAGTGCACTGCACATCAGTCCAGAAGTTGCCCAAACATTCCAAATCACTAAATAACTCTGAAAAACACTGCATTTCTCTTCTACAAGTAAGTCTTCATTGCATTTGAGCTAAATTTGATCTATTACATGTTTACTTCATGAGTTTTTCATTTTGAAAATTAAACCCTAGCTTGTCTTCACCATTTTCCATTTTATTGTACAACATTCACTCCATAACTAAAACCAACATCATTTTTCTTTTTTCTATCTTACATCGCCCTAAATTATTTCATTAAATCCATTTTCACTATCCCACTCCCCTAAGACAACTCATTCCCTTCATCAAACCCTAAATCCCTCACAAAATCCTTGTTTCCGAAAACATATCCCTTCATTATTCAACTCCATTTCCCGTTGGTAAAATCTCTTCATACTCATCTCCCTTGTCCTCCCTCATTACCAGTTTCCATCATATTATCATCACATCACTTCCTTAAGACAAGCATCAAGTACCATGACAAGAAGCAGTGAATCAAATTATGAAGAAGGAACAATAAGTGACAGCTCAAGAGAAAGAAATGTGCAGCCTAGGAGACCTCATAAGGGTGGAAAATTATTAGAGAGGAGCGTATAAGCATGACAGAACTCCTTTCTTTCCCCCTTGCTACCACTTGTTTCAGATACCAGCCATGCTTTGAGTTTTGTGAGATGGTTGAGAGGGTTAAATACTATCATGAGTTAGCAAGGCAATTTGTCATAAACATGGAGAATAATATGGTAAACCTTGTTGGGATCAATTTCACTCTTTCACCAGCTATTATTGTAGAAGCCATTAGAATGCCAGATGTAGGGGAAAAGTGGGACAAAAGGAAGAATATCAACAAGCAGCATTATGAACCATATATTAAGGCCAAATATCATGGTAAACTGAGTAGGGTGTTTCCTTTCAAGTTCTTGGAGGACCGGTATGTTCCACTTATGAAACACATCATCAAATACTTCACATGCGAGGGTAGGTTCTCTAGACTCTATGCCTAGCATATCATATTACTTATGCACTTCACCATGGTCAGAATGATGAGTATTCCATATTTCATATGCAAAAACATAGGTAGGATGACTATGATTGCAAAAAGGAAACCATACCCATAGTATTTCAACAGTATTTATCACTTTGTTTTCATTAAAATTATTGTTCTACATCATCTCACTCAGTTGGGAGTGTCATGGGAAACTTTCATTGCCCATGAAATCTTCAAGGGGCCTCAAATTTTTGCAAATCCTCAAGAGGAAGGTGAACCTTCCGGGCAACAAAATGATCTTGAAAGAAAAACTGAAGAGGCTCACATTCTTGCATTTATAACTTATGAGAAAGGCACCAAGAGGATTTTTGTAGTTGCCAAATGAGTATTATATCCACTAGGGGTGGAAGGGGTCTCATTTTCTTCACCGGATCACAGAAAAATGCTATCTTCACCTGGGGTGAAAGGGGCTTTGCCTTCTTCTTAAGTTGAATAGGTACAGGACAAAGACAAAGGAAAGTGACAAATGCATGATGAAGGGCCTTCTAAAGGGCAGGATAGGGATTTTGTTTTTGTTGAGGAAGATGACACTCATTTTGGATATCAAAGTTCAAAACTCAAGGATATGATCATCAAAGAGAAGGAGGCTAAAATTAAAGCCTTATCCCTTGACCTTGAGAGGGGTAAGTGGATCATTAATTTTCTTGAGCAAAATAACAAGCAACTAGAGGACAAACAAGCAATTATGGAGCTGCAAACAGAGAAAACCGGCAAGTGGCAAAAAGAAGAAAAATCAAGATGACATCACTAGAGCAAGAAATTGACGCTGACCGAGAATCTTGGTTGGAAAGAGTGAATATTCACCTCAAGAAGATGATTGATAAGGCTAACAAGGAGAAGAAAATTTTGCACCACATGGGTTATCATTACTTAGCTCGAAATAAAATTTGCAAGACAAGGATAAATAACCTAAAAGCTAAGTTAAAGAGAGCCCTAAAAGCCAAAAAGGAGCAAGATAAACTTAAAATTTTGGCTGAAGCTTCCTTGGCTCAGCAAAGTAATTAGCAAGCTTGCCACTTGCCAAATTTGAAGCAATTTTGAGAAAATTTTGTCATTTCATAATTTTTAAATGCAAAACACAGGAATTTTCAGCTGATATGCAGCACCACCGGCACTACGCATTGAGCTGGCTAAGAATTTTGCAAAATGGCTTGCATTTTTGGATTCCTCGTGGAGAAATAATGAAAACCAAAAAGTTTCATAAGTTTTAGAGGAGATTTGGGTCACCTAAAGGACACAAAACACCTAAAAAATGCCCTCTTTGCCACTTTTTGGACCCACGTGAACCAGTCTTGGGAGAAATGATTTTTTAAGGGTAAAATGGGCTCCAAATCCAAATATTCTAGTTGTCCTAGAAAGAATATGGGTAGAGATTTCCAACAGGCTATATTGTACTTGATTTGGTGAAGTGAAAGGCCTCCAAACTCAACCTTGAAGTGGCACTGTGCATCAGGCAAAATTTTGCCAATTTTGCCTAAAAACTCATAATTTCACCTAGTTTGCTGTCAGTTCGACTTTTTCTTCTCTCTTTGGTAAATTCATGATGTAATATAATGTAACTTGATGTACTATGATGTAAATATGATGAAAAATGAGTTTAGGAGGTAGATACATCAGTTAGAGTTGGTTTGAGGATGAATGGATCAATTTCCATAATTTTAGAGGCAAGTTGTTCCGCTACCTATTTTTCAGTTCCTAGTTTAGATCTTGTTGAAAAAATCCTTTACTCATGGAGTTGACCCTTGATGGATAGCATAGGTGGTTTGATGCCTATATCTTGTACTTTCTTAGTCATTTGTCAAGGTTGGACTCTTGTGGATGCACTGGGCTACTTTGTACATCACTTCTGCAGTTTGGCAAGGAAATGAACCAGGGTTTTGTAGCATTTTGTGGGATTCTTGTGGTAATGTGAATTAGAATTGTTTTCTCCTCTGATATTTAGTTTATCTTATGTGTATATGTGCCATCATCTATATTTTCCTACATAACTAAATCAAACAATATTAATAGGTGGAATCCATTGATGTTCAGTGCTTTGCCTTGGGGTTTCATTTAGTTTTAAATGTTTTTTGCTGTTTGAAGAGGAGTCATGAAACTTGCATGCCCTCTCCAGCTCCTTGGAAGTCTTTAGACTCACCATCACATTCATTCAAAGTGCTAAAACACTTGCCTACCTCACCCCACAGAAACCTCTACAAATCTGAGTTGATTTCCCGGATCCAAAGTTGCGTTCCTCATTTGATCTAGCAACCAACCATCAAAATCAATCAAATTCCTCTGAGCATATACCTAGCCTAAACGTAGTATTCATATCAATCATCTCAAGCCTTACTTGCCATATTTTTCTTTGAGATTGACAAGGAGAGAGCCGTCTCCTGACCTAGTAGGGCTAGCTACCAGGTTAAGTGTGGTTTGATGTTACTCTAGACCTGCCTTTCTCAGCCTGAGGTAGATTTAGTCACTAACAAAAGCTACCTTTGAAACAAGAGAAAACATATCACCAAAATATTTTCCTAGCACCTTTGAATAACCTTTTTCTACCAACCGAGCTTTGTATTTCTCCACCTTTCCTTCTGCATTAAACTTCTTCTTAAACACCCATTTGCTTGCGATGGGTTTCCTTCTAGCTGGCAACTCCAACAAATCCCATGCCTCATTTGTAACACCCTCCTCCCACATCTACCCAAGTAACCCGCCGACCAGGGAAAAAATGCGACGAGAAGCCACTATGATATGATTCAACCTCCTAAGTTACATTAAGGAAGTGGAACCAAGATAAACACACCATACATACCTTCCACATCAACATTATGACCCTTAAGTACCATCCCAACCTTTCTGTTATCCAAGCACTATGTCCCACTGATATTTTGGACCACTTGACCTGTCGACATTCCCATGTTATACATGTGACTGGATCCATGAGGCTCTATATTTTCTCATGACAAGGAATGCTAGTGTCCAGGGACTGATATGCTCAGTGTTGTGCTAGCATCCCTAGGATTTGAGAAAAAATTTTAGGCCTAAATCCCAAGTCACTTCCCAAAATTGAATGACACCTTCAAAACTGTAAGATAACAGGGAAACAATGATACAAAAGCAACCAGTTGAACAAGCCCTTAACTAGACCCCTACTAGCCATGGCATGCATTTTTTCAAACATATCACAAATATGTAATCTATAGGTGTAAAAAATATATTTGAGTATACATATCTCATACTTGTCTGAGAATCTCTAATAACCATTATTACCTCATGTCATTTGTTGTATTATTCACTATTAGGTCATAGAAACATTGTCCATTCATTTAGAAGTAAAAGCATGATGAGATCCATACATAGCCACTATCATAAAACAGACAAATCCATACTAATAGCTGCAGAAATGCCAATGAAATCACAACCATATGGTCCACATATAAATCAATATAATACTCATAGAAATACAAGGAGAAATAACCTTTCATTAATGAGGTAAAATGTAGACCTAGGATGGGACTACCACATTCCACCCGACCATAAAATGGCTGAGCCAAATGTCTCTTCATTCATTCACCCTTGTGCCATATTCCAAGCATGAATGTGGGACTCAAGCCAAAAGAACCATCTAGGGAATCATGAGGCTAAACCACCTCACCCTCATCAATAGAAATCATGATTTACCATAATCAATCTAATATCACTAGGCCAACACAATAAGCATGCCATAATAGGCTTTACCGTAATCTCCACCCCATCAAGTTGTAAATTGGGTGTCTATGTTCTTCTTCTTTAAAATTTTTGCAATCTTATCGGTAGTCCCTTGGATGAATGGAAGGTAAACTTTCCCCTGATTCTCTTTCTTATCTCCAGGGTGACGCTTAGAGAGGGCCCTTTCCTGAGCCCTTCTTATAGCTTTCTTGATACTCCACTCCTTGTATCCAATGCTTTTGAAGACAAAGGTTAAGTGATCGATCTCATCCTTCAGGTGATCACGGTCAGAAATTATGAAAGCCCTAACAGCTAGGGTGTTCAAGACGCCAGATTTCTGGGAGGGATGATGGTAAGAGTCAGGATGAAGATAGCTATTAGTGTGAGTTTTCTTTCTATAGACCTGGTGACCCAATGTACCATCCTCTTTTCTACTGATCAGAACGTCTAGAAATGGGATCCTACCATTCTCTTCCAGCTCCATGAAAAGGCCTCCTAATCATGAAAAGGATCAAGAAATGTCAAAAGAGGAGGATATACACCAGGAACTAACCCTAGATAAATAAGAAATGAATCCGACCATATCTTCTATTGCAATGGTAAGAATTAACACTCCTCAAACTCTCAAGATAGAAGGACATATCAAGAAGAAAAATGTTCAAGAAGTGAAAGATCACATCGAGCATCCAAAAATGAATCTGACCATATCTTATAATGCATTGGTAGAAATTATCATTCCTCAAACTTTCCACAGAGAAGGACATATCAAGAAGAAAAATGTTCAAAAAGTGAAAGATCACATCGAGCATCAAGAAATGAATCCAACCATATCCTGTAATGCATTGGAAGAAATTACCACTCCTCAAACTCTCAAGTTAGAAGGAACCATCAAGAAGAAAAATATTCAAACATTGAAAGATCACATTGAGCATCAACAACAAGTTCTCCAACTTTTAAAGAATAATGCCACTTTGGTGCAGAATCGAGTGAAACAATGGGCAGATCAACATCGCAGTGAAAGAAGTTTTGATGTAGGCGATTGAGTATTTTTACGATTACATCTTAAGAAAGATATTTATGAGAAGGAAATGTTGGAAATACTACATCCACTTAAGAAATGGTGACCTTACCTAATGGGAAGACACTTCAAGGTAAAAATGGATCATGATAGTCTTAAATACTTTTTAGAACAAAGATTATATTTAGAATACTAGAAAAAATGGATCACAAATATGTTGGGATATGGCTTTGAAATCATCTACAGAAAAGGGAAGCAAAGTGTTGTTGCAGATTCACTCTCAAGAGAGGATGAGGATGTGGAAGCATTCTTTTGTGCTATTTCTAATATCCAACCAGATTGGATAAACGAAGGAAGGGATGAATGGAAGAAGGATGAAGAAGTGTGGCCACTCATTCAAAAGTTACAGAAGATCCCAGTTCAAACAATATTGCTAGAACTTGACGAGGAAGGAAAAATCATATTGGAACGCAGAGCAGTCATAGAAACAAGAACCCAAAACGTGAAGAATCGATCAATTTTAGAGTATCTCATCAAGTGGAAGAACTTATCCACTGAAGATTCCACATTGGAGGACAATAATTTTAAACAGAAGCATCAAGAACTACTCAAGCATTGAGGACAACACTTTTTGAAGGAGGGGCATGTTAGGTCCCAATACTACTAGCGTAACCCCTTTGTTATTAGTCCAACCCCCTTATTATATTGTTGTGTCCATGTAGTCCGCATATTGTTATTATTGTGCTGCATAGAAGCCCACTATTGTTATTATTGTTCCCTTACATTATTATTGTTATGTCAGCTCTGATTATATTATGACCCCTTAGACTCCTATATATAGAAAGGATGTCTTGTCATTTGTATCATCCAAGAATTGTTAATTTCTATAATGTAAAGGAGGCTGCCCCCTCGAAGAGGCTGAATTCTAAGGCGTTTATCTTTCTTTTCTATATTTTTGTGAGCTGGTTTCATAGCACAAGTCATAATCAACCAACGGTCATAAGACATAATGCTACAAATGTCACCTACTACACTGAAATACATATCAATTTTCTCAAAAAATATGTGTCAATGCAATCATCTTGAAACAAGCTCATTTGAACACATACTCATATTATACAATTCATCAAACATTCAACAACTTGTAAACATACCAATGTTAAATAAATCAAATAGATGACATAATCAAACATTCAAGAACCAAATATACAACATAAGAGAACTCATACCTTAATGTATCTCAAGGGAGGCTATCTTGTCTGCACAATCAATCTAGTTAGCACGATAGAACTTCACAATACATCAAGTCAAGCAAAAATAAGATCATGATATCCATAAAACTAACTAACTAACATGTTTAGATCACAATATCATAAACATTTTTCATTCATGCATACCAATCACGTATGTATGATTAGCCTAGATTAGTACAACACAGTGTCACATATAAGTCGACTACTTCCTAACTGTCATAACCCTAACCATCTGCATAGACCAATCCAACTTAGTAGGATACATGTAACATCAAGGTCTTAATGTAATAACCCTAATCATCAAGTTATTATCATACAAAAACAACATGTTAAGCTATAACATACTCATCGACAACCTATAACATAATCCTCAAGATATATAACATAAAAAACAAAATTAGAAATGCATACAACCATAGGTTATTATCATTCATAATTACCCGACACATGTACATATGACTACACTAATCAACTAGCATATATCATCTATTTAACCATAACATCCATAGAATTATAAGCATACACATACCCATAATTCATATAGCCATTTGTAACCTACATACCTGCATGCCCAACATACATCGTGTAGGATGACATGATCTTTCCTTGAGGTCCAATGTTGCAACTTGACTTTGATGATCTGCATCTACTACTCTATCTCAACCAACACACTAGCATAATAACATACCAATATCATCGTGATTACCTAATTAAATACAATGACCTCAGCATGGATGTCTGACCTACCATACATGCATAACGATAACCATGACAATGCATGCATAATCACGTATAGACACTGACATGAATAACAAATGTATAAACAACCATACACTCATGACAACACATTCCCCAATAACTCCATCAACCTTCACATGATGACATCTCTACAACCATGATCAACACCATAAAAATGAAACAATCACATGGATTACAAGCATAACCAACACATATGCAAGTGAAATGAATGCATTACCAACCCATTGTCCATCTAGTTTGAGGGGTGAACCATGATCTCAAATCACTTTGTAACATCCTCCTCCCACATCTACCTAAGTAAAAGACCAAGCAGACAAAACATGCGGTGAGAGGCCACTATGATATGATTCGACCTCCTATGTTATGTTGAGGAAGTGGAATCGATGGAAATACACCATACAAACCTTCCACATCAACATTAGGAACCTCATGAACCATCTCAACCTTTCTACCAACATGCCCCTGGGTCCCATTGAGATTTTGGACTACTTGACCTCTGGATGCTACCATGCTATAGGCATGCTAGCATCTAGGAGAATCTGGACTATCTCACACAAGTAGAAAATAAGAAATTAGTGACTAGGTGGTTAAAAAAGTTAGTCACTGCAACTTTTCCAAGTGAATACTACCAAAAATGAGATATCTTAAGTGACCTATCTAAAACAAACTACATAAACAACTAATTTAGTCCCAAGTTAAAATATACAACTAGTTATTAAGTAGTACAACTAAGAATGACTAATGCAAATGACTAATTTAGTCTAGGAACAAAAATGCGACCACCTAACAAGTACTACAATAATATGAATCAATTGTTTATGCTAGTCATTTTAATTGTATCACTTCAACAATCTAAATTTACAAGTGATAGGGATTCAAAGGTTGTTTCAGATTTCTTAAAAAGTTATACTTCCTTAAACACTTCTTTTTGATAGCCTAACTTTGTAGTTGAGTTCCAACATTCTAAAAGCTAATATTAACTTTAAAATGTCATATGTTCAAATATAAATACAAAAGAAAACTCTACTAAACCAATATATAGTTTGTACATAATTTTAATAAAATAATTAACGTCAACACATATTAACATGGAAAATATCCTTTCCTTAAATTAAATAATAAAAGTAACATATGTATATATCCGTGGAGACACCGAATTTTGGGTGGGCTGGGGTGGGCACCTGGGAACATGAGGGTGTGCCAAAAATGTTAAGTTGTGACCATCTATGTGGCTTTTGGTGGTTCGTGTGGCCTTCTAACCTAGCGTTACCTTGTGATTTGGTTGTTGTGGTACCACTTGGGTGCACCCTAAAGAAGAAAGATTTCGATTGGATGCACTTGTGGCCACTTGGGCACACACGATTGTGCCAAAAAAGCTAATTTGTGATCAATTTTGGTGGTTTGTGTGGCCTTATGGTCAAGAACTCTCTCGTGCGTTGGTCGTTGAGGTGCTTCCTCAGCATGACCTAAAGATGCCTACACGAAGTCGTGCAAAAATGCTTGGTTGTGATCATCCCTGTGCCATGTGGTAATTTTTGAAGCTTTTTTTATCAGTGTTCCCTCGTGCCCTTGTTTGGATCATCCGCACATGAAAACCCCAAATTTCCTTCATGTCAGTCAGGTCCTGTCGTGTGTGGGAACCTAGGCACAAGGTTTCGTGCCAAAATTGCTAAGATGTGATCGATTATGTGCCTTATGCTCTTTCGTTCAACCCATTTTCCAAGAGGTCCCCCATGCCTTCGTTTGGGTTGTGCACCCATTGAAATGCATTATAGTGGGTCCAATCATGCCATGTGTGGCCACCTGGGTAGATGGGGTCATGCCAAAAATGCTATGTTGTAACTAGTTGTGTGTCTAGTTCTCATTCGCGTGACCCATTTCTTGGGCGCTCCCTCATGCCTTTGTTCGGGTGGTACACCAATGGAAACATGTGTGGGAAAGTCGAGTCATTTCATGTGTGGGAGCCCAGACAGATGACGTCCTACCGAAAATGCTAACTTGTGATTGCTTGTGGGCCTTATGCTCGTTCATACGACCTATTTTCCAAGAACTCTGTCGTGCCTTCGTTCAGGTCATCTTCGAAAGGAAATACGTTTGGGAGGGTTAGGCCAACACGAGTCATGTCATGTGTGGGCACCTAGGCACATGGGGTTGTGCCAAAAATGCTAAGTTATGACCACTTTCTTTCCTTGTGCACATTTATGCAACCCATTTGTCGAGTGCTCCCTCATGCCTTCATTCACGTCTTGCACCCATGGAAACCACAAATGTTTTCTAGGCACGTTGCGTAGTGTCATGTGTGGGCACCCATGTAAACGTGTTCAGGTGGGTCGGGTCATGTCATGTGTGGGTGCCCATGTAAGCTCGTTTGGGCAGGTTAGGTCATGTCATATGTGAGCACCCTAGCACACAGGTGTGTGCCAAAAATTCTAAGTTGTGACCCACCATGTGCCTTGTGCTTATTTCTACGACCCATTTTTTTGGCCCTCCCTCGTACATTCTTTCATCTCGTGCATACATAGAAACCCATTCAAGCAGTTTAGGTCATATGTGAGCACCTGGGAACATGTGGTCATGCCAAAAATGCTACATTGTGATGACCTGTGTGCCTTGTGCATGTTCATGTGGCTTTTTTTCCCGACACTCCCTTGTGCCTTCATTCGAGTCAATGAGGCCATTGAAACCCTAAATTTCAATCGTGCGGGTCGAGTTTTGTTGTCTATGGGAAACCATATAAACGTGTTTAAGTGGGTTAGGTTATGTCATGTGTTGGCAGTCATGTCAAAAATTCTATGTGGTGACCACCCTTTTGACTTGTGCACATTTCTGCGGCCCATTTGGTGAGCTCTCCCTTGTGCCTTCATTCAAGTTGTGCACACATGGAAACGCCAAATTTCATTCGGGTGGGTCAAGTCATGTTGTGTGTGAGTGCCTAGGCACATGTGGCTATGAAAAAAATGCTAAGTTGTGACCCCCTATGTGCCTTGTGCACATTGGTCCATCCTGGTTTCCAGGCACTCCCTCATGCCTTTGCTCAGGTCGTGCACCCATGGAAACCCCAAGTTTTGTTCGTGCACGTTGGGTCATCTCATCTGTGGGTGTTGTTGATGGTGTTGGACCTGCCAACATGTAAGGGGATCTCCCCAGGAAGAAGTCCCAATTAGACCTTAGATCATTTGGTGTAGGGCTCCCAATAGTGGGTCGTACGGTAATGCCTTGACTGCGATTTTGCACAGAGGCAAGTAAGATGTCTCTATTGGTAGAAAGGGTGTGACAACTGCAGCAAGCCAAGAAAGGTGCATGAGAGGCTCAAACGCACATGGTTTGAGATGAGTGCACCCCTTGGAAACCTGTGATAGCACCGAGTTAAGAAGGGAACACATGAGAAAAGATGCATCACAACATGGAAGGAAAGTTAACTAGCAATCTAAAGTGATGGTTAAACCAGCAACACGATTCAGAAAGATTCATACATACTTACACAGAAAAATCTGTACATGCATGTGTAAGAAAACAAATACATATATCATTTAGAGTAAACCAGATAGCATAGAATACAATACAACATATGCATGAAACGTGCTAGCTCTATTATACTAACAAGTTTAAGTTCCATCCATACAAGGCATCCATGTCTAAAAACTAGTTCTGACATAGGAACATTAGAGCCACAATAGCCTACTCTTCCAAAAGGATATACTAGCTCTGTGCAGTGGAGAAGCCAATGCTCATTACATTATTGTCCAAGATTTCTCTAAGATAGTCCTATCGCAAGCTTGTCTACCCAAAATCCTTTACAATGAGTTATGAGGTTCTATTATAGTAAAGGGTTGGGTCACCCTTGAAGTTCCCCTTTGTGATGGTTCATATACACTCATGCCTCCTCATCTACTCTATGACTGCTACATCTAACTATCGACACTTGAACTTCCACTTGAGAAGACATTACATTACAATGCACATGTGTCCATGTGAGACAAAATTGCTTGAGTAAGCCATGCAATACATAACTGACATTCGGTCCATTATGGTGAGACCAACTCTTTGACATGCTTGTGATGGTGAAGGTGGTGAGCTCATGCCAACCTTGGTCATCCATGATGGTGTGCATGCGCTCAATGGTGACATCTTGCTGAAGCAAACTCTTGCCTCAATTGCATATGGGTGCATTGCTGAGGCTCCTCCATCCAACACGTCAGCTAGCATGCGCATGGTCTTCTTGGGTGCAGACGAACTAGAAACACATTGATGCATAGTGTTTGTGCTAATCTTTGAGTGTGTGCTGGTGGTCATCCACATCAATCGTCAACTACATGTTCAACTCCAGTTGAAATTGCTTCTTTTGGGATCGCATGCATGCGCATAATTGACATGCATGCTACTGAGTTCCCTTGCATGTGATCAACAACGCTTATCACCATGTCTGCTTCATGCCAGTTGCTAGGATGGATCTTTAACTTGTAGAGGGGTAGTTTCATTCGTGAGTGCATGTTGTGCCTGTTGCTATACCTATTCCTGCTATAACTCATTCTCTCATTTATGTAGCTCTTATTCTTGCTTGAGTTGTTTATTTAGCACATGCAACTCCTTTTCTATTATGTTCTCTGTCTTCGCACGATCTTCATGTCATGCCATCACCTCATAGCCTAAGTCTCCAAAGTTTCTTTCATCACAAGTGAATCTGCTTCTGCTTACAACTTTTTTCCGCCTATGTGTTGTTAACAACCTTCCTCTTGCATTCATTGCATCTGGTATGCTGCCTTCAATTATTGTTCGTGGTGTTTCTTGCTATGATGTTGCTATCTTATCTTGATTTCTTTGTCTATGAACAACTTGATGCCTTCGTGGCTAGGTATGTCCATACACAGTTGATTGACTACATCCCCAAGTGTGCTTTGAATGTTGTCTTTGACTCTGCTTTCTTGGGAACCATTGTACCTGTACTGGTGAGAGGTAGATGAATGCCTATGATACCTAAAGACATGGCAATACTCATGGAAAGAAATTTGTCAGTGGAAAACCAAAATGAACTTGAGAACTAACTTGAAACATGCTTGTGTGCCTGATCATGAAGGTTCCACAATTTCTGTCGGGAGGTCGGGAGAGTGATTGCGAAGACTACGCAAGCCACAATCCAGGCTATCAAGAGGCTGACTAAATACTAGAACTATGCAATGTGCAATCTTAGCTGGCAATGGTTGCAGGCTCAGTGACTGCATTGTGCAATTTTCTGGGCCAGCAGTCACTGTCCCTCGTAATTGCACAATGCAACACTAGAGGATAGTCATTGGGTAGAAATGCATATTTCCTAAGAGGAATACAGAGCCTTCCTTCTCAGGATGGCGCAATGTTGTCTTGGTGAGGTGGAGTCTGGGTCAAGGCTACTCAGACCCAATGAGTGCATGTCAATACTAAGTGTAAATATAAGTAAATTATCATGCATACAAATAGTGGATGAAATAGTTAGAAAACAAAACACCGTGCATGTAGGTGAGGCGAATCACTGAATCAATGACCGTTCGTGAAAAATAGTTTCATGCATGTGACAACAGTGAGATGTTAACAAAAACTGAAATGGTGCTAGTATAAGCTAGTATGTATCAAAATGATAGCAAACGCTCATTGAAATCAAGCAGACGACATTCATACGAAGCGAAACACAAAAAGCACAAGAAATGCAACACTAGACATGAAAGGCAAGCTTATCCCATAACAGCTAATCTGAATGTGGTGACGAATCCTAGATGCTATGTGAGATGTCAAAACTACAAGGTTGATCTAAGGAATGACCTCTACAGCTCTGGGTTCATGAGTTTTGATAAAATTGAAGATGTTACGTGCATGCCACAAATCTAGGAAGAGTGACATTTGGTGGGAGGTTTCTAAGATGATCCTTGCTTTCAACCTCTACCTGCTAAAAGTAGATCACTCAATCAGGGAATGCCTTTGTAGGCTACCTTAGGATAAAAAATCCATGCATGAAAATTGCTTTTGCTCAGTCACGAAGGGAACTAGCCAACTCAACTGCACATGCAAGAGGCTGCTCAACTGCTAGGAGGAAATGCACATTTCTAGAATGGAGTTGGGTTGGTTTTCTAGGATATTTGTGCAATTTCTGGGTAGAGTAGGTAATTTCTACCCAGGATTGCAAGAATTTTTGGTTGAGCAACCATGCTGAGAAGAATTGGGAAATTTTCTCGATGAAACCTGACTAGTAGAATTGCGCAAATCTGGAGCCCAACAAATTACCAAATAGAATTGTGCAATTTCTGGAGGGAAGGCCAATTTCCCTCTAGAATTCCACAATTTCTTGAGGGAGCTACTCAACCTGCAAATGGACCAAGTCCAGAGGAATAGCCTATGAGGGGAATGCAACAAGCTCTGATGGACAGACTGTCATTATGCAAGAAAATCACCGAAGCTTGTGTACTTGACGAAGCAAGACATGTTGTTGCGAAATGTTGGTAGGGAGGCTCCAAAATGAGGTTAAGGAAATTTTTTGGAGCGTGTTTGTAGCCACTACAACACTTGGTGACACACTCATATAACTCTAGCTCTCGGGATGGGCCTTGTTTGTTGAAAGAAAGTCTAACACCTTTGGAAGTATTGTTCAGTTCTCAATTCATCTTGGTTTCCACACTTGCTTGATTGTAAGATGTAGCATCTGCGAAGCTCTTGGTCGATTGACACACATTCCAAACCAATTGAACACAGTTGTTTTGATTGGCGTTGAGGGGTATATTGGTGCACAAGAAGTATAGTCATCAAAGTCTTAGTTTTATCTCTCATGTTGCTCTGCTGCCAGCAAGCCTCGAGAGTACCTCGACAAAGTCACATTGGAACACAAGCATGGCTTCGTTGCCAGCAAGCCTAGTCAGTACCTTGGTGGAGTCACCTACATGACCTATTTACACAGGAAGCCTTTCTCTTCTTTCCCCTTGTTCATTTTCATTTTTTCAATTTTTTTTCACATTTTCAAATTTTTTTTTTATTTTTCATCTTCATAACTGCGCATAACACTTATTCATTTAAGAGGCGGAAGAGGGATCCTAACTTATTGATACTAGAAGAGGTTGTTCTTACAGAGAAGTAGCTTATTATACCTCTGACATGCTTATTAAGGTTTTCCCCCTCACCTTACTCTACTTGACTGAGATGAAAAGGATTAACCAAAAAACAACGGACTAGAGTAGGTGATACTAGTTAGCGCGCAAGCATTGTGTTTTCACCAAGGTTTGATTTGAACAATACATATTTTCCATTGTTGTATGATGGACTGAAGACAACCATATATTACATAAGAGAGTAGACAACAGATTACCAAATGTTGATCTCTATGCAAGTCCTCTTGTACTTTACGGAGCTTGCTTCAAGAGTCGCACACGGTCCATGCAAAACTAACCTACATACAAAAACAAGAAAACAAGCCAAAAAGAAAGGCAAGAAGCAGAAGAAAATACTGAAGCAAAGGTAGTAAGAAAACAAACAATCAACAAAACAAACACAAAAAGAAATAAGCAAACATGCATGCAAGAAAACAACTCAAAAGAAAACACTACTCCTACTCCTAAGCTAACTGTGCATGGGCCTAATCACGTTAAGTGATATGTCCAATGTAGCCACCAGTGCATTGGTTGACCTATGCTGGTGAAGGCATGGTCTGCGAGCATCATGGTTGTGTAGACCAGCAACCGTGAAAGATACAACAATGAAGACAAAGACACTATAAGCTTACAAAAATCCACAGAACAAGAATGAGTGGAAGTGCATGACATGCAATCCATGTACATACCATAATCCTATGTGACACTACATGTAGGGTTTAAACATACACACACTCTTGACTGTGATATGCAAGCATACGTGAGGAAGCTAGATCACTAATGTTGCACAAATGTGCTTGCTGAGTAAGATACCTCCGATTCATGAGCAATGGGATCCTGTAGTTTGAGTGGAGGGAGTAGCATCTATGTGTTAGATTGATATTAAATGCATACAAATGAGTGATGAGGAGCCTTGCACGTTTGAAAAATTTTGTGATTAGAAGTGAAACCAACCTCAGGAAAATAAGGGCCTGACATAACGATTAGCTCGGGCTGAAGTGCCTTGACAGTCTACGGGGTTTCAACTTCGTTGATAGATAGATCATCATAGAACAATGTCTTAGACAGATTAACAACGATTGGATCAACAGTGTGATTAGATGAAGAATTAGAGAGATCATGACAACCAAGATCAAAAAATTCAGGATGTTGGTCAGCATCCTCATGATTCGATGAATCGCACAGAGAGGTTGATGGGAAGCAAGAATATTCATCCTCTGCATTTTCAAAAAAGATAGATGAAAATTCAAGTGGATGTTCAAAGAGTGATTGGTCCTCTCCATTTTCAGATCATGGACTAACATATGCTGTATCCTACGAATGATCAACAATGGTTGTTTTCGTGGATAGAGATATACATGAAAAATCAGGGATGGCAGGATCACCAAGGAGGTTAGAAAAAAACACAGGAGGTATGGATAGATAGGGATGGTCCTCTACTGCTAGTGGATGTTCAAGCTCCCCGTCATTCTCTTCACCAATGTCAGCACATGTTGGTTATGCAACACCAAGTCCATTGATAGATCGATCCTCATTAAAAACAATAGTAGAGTTTGGAATGGAAGAAAAGAGGACTGTGTCATCTAGAGGATTATCCCAGTTTGAAGATGGAGGATGAGGTACAAAATACATGTGATAAGGTATGGGACTTACAACCAAGTCTGTGCAAAATTAGAAAGGAGTGAGGTTGAGAGGATGTGATGGTTGAATAGATGTGTGTGCATGCTCTCCCACATCACTCTGCGATGGTGGGGCTATTTAATGAGGGCATGGTGGATAGTCACTCGTGATAGCGACTATGTTCATCTATAATTACACAGCTCCATCACTGAATTATGTTGGGTTCTAAGCTTGAAATTCTTCTTGGGATTGATAGATTGGATAAGGAAGTACTTAAATCTGTCCATGAGATATTGAAATTTCATTTGAATTTTTGGGGCTTCAAACATGGATAGATGGAAGTGCTTAGAAAACTCCATATGTGATTTTTGCAGAGCCTTCCATTTTTTTTACAAATTTTTATCAACCACCTTCAAGATCAAAATGGTGGAAAATAGATTCGATTATATCGCTAAACTTATTGAATGAGTGCACGGAGTTATGAGGTAGTGTCCCACACCATTGTTATGGGTGGTTGTGAAGCGTGTGTGTGAGCAGAGAACATACCTCTATTTCATTAAAATCTTCCATTCCCTACATAAGTGCATGGAAGTCATCTAAGTGCTCAGGCCAAGCCACTTCGCCTTCACCATCATACATGAGTTGCGAAAAGTGATCCCAGAACTCCCTCTCGACATGAAAGATATGTACGTTGGAGAGATATTTCAGAGGGAGAACTATAACAAAGTCCATGATAGATGTTCGAAGTTTAAAAATAGATGATGAGGGCTCATCTTATCATCTAGATCTCCTTCTAGCACCAAAATGTTGACGGTGTTGGACCCACCAACATGTAAGGGGATCTCCCCAACAAGAGGTCCCAATTAGACCTCAAACCATTTGGTGTAGGAGTCCCAGCAGTGGGTCATACAGTAACTCCTTGACCATGATTTCACACAGAGGAAACTAAGATGTATCTATTGGTAGCAAGGGTGTGACAGCTACAGCAAGCCAAGGAAGGTGCATGAGAGGTTCAAACAGATAGGGGTTGAGATGAGTGCGCCCCTTCGAAACCTGTGACAGCATGGAGTTAAGAAAGGAAAGCACGAGAAAAGATGCATCACAACATGGAAGGAAAGTTAGCTAGAAATCCAAAATAATGGTTAAACCAAGAACACGATTCAGAAAGATTCATACATAGATACACAGAAAAGTCCATACATCCATGCGTAAGAAAACAAATACATATATCATTTAGAGTAAACCAGATAGCATAGAATACAATACAACATATGCATGAAATGTGCTAGCTCTGTTATATTAACAAGTGGAAGTTCCATTCATACAACACATCCATGTTTAAACACTAGTTCTGATAGTGGAACGTTATAGCAACAACTGCTTGCTCCTCCAAAGAGATGTACTAGCTCTGTGTAGTGCAGAAGCCAATGCTCATTACAATATTGTCCAAGCTTTCCCTAAGATATTCCTATCAGAAGCTTGGTTTCCCAAAAGCCTGTACAATGATTTATGATGTTCTATTTATAGCAAAGGGTGGGGTCATCCTTGACATTCCCCTTTGTGAGGTTCATCTATTCTCATGACATTTCATCTACTCTATGATTGTTACATCCAACTATCGACAGTTGAACTTCCACCTGACAAGACGTTACATTACAACTCACATGTGCCCATGTGAGACAAAATGTCTTGAGTAAGCCATGTAAGAAATCATTGACACTCGATCTATTGTGGTGAGACCAACTCTTTGACATGCTTTTGATGGTGAAGTTGGTGACCTGATGCCAAGATTGGTTGTCCGAGATGGTTTGAATGCACTCAATGGTGACATCTTGCTAAAGTGAACTCTTCCCTCCATTGCATCTGGGTGCATTGGTATGGCTCCTCAATCAAAATCGTCTACTAGCATGTGCATGGTCTTCTTGGGTGCGGACGAACTAGAAACGCACTGATGTAGAGTATCCATGTTGATCTTCCAGTGTGTGCTGGTGGTCATGCACATGAACTGTCAAATACATGTTCATTTGTAGTTGGACTTGCTTCTTGTCCTTGCCTCATTGAGTGTGTTGAATGGGTGGGATCGTATTCTTGCACACAATGACATGCATTCTATTGAGTACCCTTGCATGTGATCAACAACACTTCTCACCATGTCTACTCCATGCTAGGTACTGTGATGGATCTTTAACTTGTACGTGGACAGTTGTATCCATGAGGGCATGTTCGGCCTACTATTGTACCTGTTACTGTTGCAACTCATTCTCACATTTATGCAGTTCTTATTCTTCCTTGAGTTGCTACTTCAGCATATGCAACTACTTCTCTATTCCATTCTCTATCATCGCACGATATTCATGTCATGTCATCACCTCATAGCCTGAGTCTCAAAAGCTGCTTTCATCACAATTAGATCTAGTTGACCTTGCAACTTTGTTCTACCTTTGTGTTGTCAACAACCTTCCTCTTGCGTTCGTTGCATCTAATATGCTGCCTTTAGCTACTGTTCATGGTGTTTCATGTTGTCATGCTGATGTTGTCATATCCTGATGTCCTTCTCTACAAACAACTTGATGTCTTCATGGCTAGGCAAGTCCATAAGCACTTGATTGACTACATCCCCAAGTTTCCTCTGAATAGTATCTTCAAATATGCTCTCCTAGAAACCATCGTACCTATATTACTAGGAGGCAGATGAATGCCTTCGATACCTAGAGACATGGAAACACTCATGGAAATAAATCTGTCAGTTGAAAACCAAAATTAACTTGAGAACTATCTTACAACATACCTATGTGCTTGATCAAGAAGGTTGTGCAATTTCTGCTAGGAGTTCGGGCGGCTGACTTCCAAGACTACACAAGGCACAATCCAGGTTGTCAAGTGGCTCACTGACTGCTAGAACTATAAAATGTGCAATCTGACTTGGCAATAGTTGCAGGCTCAGTGTTTGAATTGCTATATTTTCTGGGCTAGCAGTCATTGTCCTTTAGAATTGTGCAATGCAAGACTTGAGGATAGTCACTCTGCATAAATGCACATTTCCTGAGAGGAAGACAACATTTTCCCTCTAAGGATTGTGCAATGTTGTCTTGGTGAGGCAGAGCCCAAACCAAGGCTGTCTAGACCTGTCGATGGGCAACTAAAAGTGAATGTGAATGTGAATTCATGACGATTCTTATTGTAAACATAAGTGAATGATTGTGCATGCAAACAGTGGATGAAATATTTAGAAGAATAAAAAACATGCATGTGGGTGAGGCGTGTTGTCGAATCGGCGACCATTCATGAAAAATAGTTTCATGCATGTGACAACAGTGAGATGTTAATGAAAATTTAAATGGTGCTAGTACAAGCTAGTATGTATAAAAACGATAGCAAGCACTCACTGAAATCAAGCAAACAACATTCATATGAAGCAAAACACAAAAATCGCTAGAAATGAAACACAATACATTAATGGCAGGTTTACCCAAAAATTTGAGTTGAATGTGGTAACGAATCCTATATGCGTTGTGGCATGTCAGAGCTACAAGGTTGATGTGAGGAATGAGCTCTGTAGCTTCTGTTTCATGATTTTTGATAAAATAAAAGATGTGACGCACATGCCACAAATCTAGGAAGAGTGACACTTGGTGGGAGGTTTCTAAGATGATCCTTACACGAAACCTCTAGATTCTAAAATTAGATCCCTGAATCAGGGGATACCTTTATATGATGCGTTGGGAGAAATATCCCATGCATGGAAATTGGTTTTTTTTGGTCCCAGAGGGAAACAACCAACTCAACTCCACATGCAATAGGTTTTTCAACTACTAGGAGAAAATGCACATTTTTGGAAGGGAGCTGTGCTGGATGCCCAGGAGATTTGTACAATTTCTTGGCAGAGCACCTGACTGTTGCCTAGGATCACCCAAATTCTAGGCTAAGTAGCCATGCTGGGAAGAATTTCTCAATTTTCTCGATGAAGCCTGACTGGAAGAATTGCGCAATTCTGGAGCCTGGTAGGCTGCGAGACAGAATTGCCCAATTTCTAGAGGGAAGGCTGGTTGTCCTCCAGAATTGTGCAATTTCTTGAGGGATTTTCTTAGCCTGTAGCTAGACCAAGTCTGGAGGAACAACCTTTAGGGGAATGCAACAAGCTCTAATGGATAAGTTGTCATTCTGCAAGAAAATCACTAAATCTTGTGTACTTGATGAAGCAAGACATGCTGCTATGAAAGGTTGGCAGGGAGGCTCCAAAAGGAAGCTAAGGAAAAATTTTGGAGGGTGGTTGTAGCCACTACAATAGGTGCCCAAGCACACCCTACCATGCCAAAAATGCTAAGTTTTGACCATTAGTGTGACCTATTCATATTCACGCGACTCGTTTTCTCGAAGCTCCGTCATGCCTTTTGTTGGGTCGTGCGCCCATGGAAACCTAAATTTTCATTCAAGAGGGTCAGCTCATGTCTTGTGCAGGGACCCATGTAAATGTGTTAGGGCGTGCCACATCATGCCATGCATGGGCACTTGGGCACACCTGGTCGTGCAAAAAATGCTAAGTTTTGACTGCCCATGTGCCTTGTTCACTTTCGTATGGCCCATTTTCCCAACGCTCCTTCGTGACTTCGTTCAGGTCATGCATCCATGGAAACCCCAAATTTTATTCGATCGGGCCAACTCATGTCATGTGTGGGTGCTTATGGAAATGCATTTGGGCAGGTTGGGTTGTGTCTTGTGTGGGTGCCCATGCACACTAGGACGTGCCAAAAGTCCTAAGTTGTGACCACCTGTGGGCCTTTTGCACATTCGTGTGACCTATATTCCGGATGCTCCCTTGTGCCTTTTGTTCGGGTTGTGCACTCGTGGGAACCATCAAATTTGTTTGGGAAGATCAAGTTGTGTCGTGTGTAGGCACCCATGTAAACTTGTTTAGGCGGGTCAGTTCATTTCATTTGTGGGCGCCCATGTAAACTCATTCGAGTGCGTCATGTTGTTTGTAAGCACACATATAAAATTGTTTAGGCAGGTCGAGTGGTGTCATGTGTGGGTTCCCATGTAAATGCATTCAGGAGGGTCAGGTCATGTCATGTGTGGACACTATATGCGACCACATTTTCACTCTAATTTAGTTGTTAACAATTGATTATGTAAGTATACATAGAATGAAGAGTGTTTATCAATGTCATATAAAGATAGAAGTGGCACTTTTTTACTATTAGAATGTGGTGTTGGTGAAGCATTAACAAACAACTCTTCGTTTCCCTCATTTTTCAAAATTTTTCTTTATTTTCCCTTCTATATCTTAGTCTGTGCATTTACTATTTTGGTGGGAGCTTCAACATTTTAGAGTTTCAAATTTTGTTTTGAATGTTGTTATTGCATTCCATGAGAAGTAGCCATCCAGATTTTTTCTTTCCCAACCCCATAGAAAATATTATCATCCCAAATTCTTACTACATTTGCTAGATTTCAATCTAGGGTCTTTATTTTAAATGTGATGGAAATTGGCATTTAGGGCCACTTCTTGTTGTTTTGATAAATCATGTGTGAGGTTGCAGGAGGATATTATGTAATGTGGAAGTTAATTTAGGAGATGTTTGGATGGAAATTGTTTGTATATGATGTATGTTTAAATACACAACTTTTATTATATCAAGTGTGGAATGGGTCTAGTTATGGCATGGACAGATAAAAATTCAAGTCACTCAATCTCCTCGACCTTCTATTGTAAATGTTTTAAGGGAGAGGTGGATGTTGTAGGTGAAAATGAGCACTCGAGGAGGCCATTTGCTTTGAATCTCGATGAATCGGTGAGTCATTGATGGGCCATCATTCAATGATTCATTGAGAAATACTTCTATTATCAGCCCTATTTATACTTCTTCTCCTCTTCCTGCCACCTCCCCTTCATCCTCATCACTTAGAAGGTTTCAAGGGAAGGATGCATTGTTGTATTCTAGTATATTGCAATCAAGGAATACATTTGGAGATGCACTTGATTTCTATGAAACTAGTCTGGAAATAGAGCTTGCCAATGTCAAGGCTAGCATTGGAAAATGAATTTGTCTCTAAATACAAAGTCTCATTCCAAATGAATTTGAACGCTTTGTATAGGTTATGATGCTCAATCCCCATAATGCTTGTGATCTCACATAATATGAAGTTTTGTACAAGGATGATGCAGCAGAGGCTTGTTTTTCCCAAATAACACTGCTTGATTTTTTTCTTTTGTTTGTTATTTTTTGCATTACATATTTTTTCAAGATTTTTTATAGTAGTAGGTGTTTTATAATTGATTTTGAAACCGAATGCATTACAACATGTATCTTAAAATGATCAGTTCGTGATTTTTTAGCTAAAAAATCTCAGTGTACATCAAGTCACTAATTTAGAAGTTAGGTTTAAGTTATGTAGGAGGGCCAACAAATATGACAATTGATCCAGAGTTTAATATTATTATAACTAGATTGGAAAAATTTAAAATCTGATAAGACTGGTAATTTTCTACTTTGGTATACAGGAAAATCGAGTTTCAACCCTAAAGCATGTGACTGAAAGAAAAAGTAAATAATATCAAGGAGATACATCTGAATATAACCCTTGCTTTTGTTTGGTATGTCATAACACTAACAAAATTGTGGTGGAAGTTTCACGCTCAGATATTCCTACAAAGAATGTTATTTGGGAAGCATAAAAACATGGGAAAGAGGTTAATAATGTGACTATGGAAGTGCTTGAGAAAGTGACAAAAGATCTTGGAGAATACAAAGATAAGGTCGAGGAAATGGAGGTTAGTTTAGAAGTTGGGATCTCATTACGACCTCATTATAAATCTCATGCAATGGATAAAGATGATAATAATTTGCAGAGTTGTATGCTCCTTTTGTTGAAAATAATGATCTTGTTTAGTATGTAAAATTGTCTTCAGTTTCCAAAAAGGGTGATGATAAACTAGAGAAGGTTGAGACTAAATCTATATATTTAGAAGCCAATTCTATGTCTCAAATTAGAAATACTTTCACATTTGATATTGGATAAATAATTTCACCACTAGAGACAGTATCTATGGCTCAGTCGATTTCACCCAGTCTGGTGAGATAGATGAAATGTTGGTTATTGGAAACTCTTTCAAACTAGCCATCCAAGAAAAGTGATTCAGGTTTACTTCCATTTATGATATCAAGGTTATTTTTATTATGTTAAAAGAAGGGAATTACTCATGTAGAACAATCTTTACAAATGAAGCTTATGTTCATTACAATGTCATTTTCAATTATTGAATATGTTGTGGTGATCATTAGGGGAATTTTGAGGTCTAAAATGGGTCTCCTAAGAAAAATGCACACCCAAAATAAACTTTATAAGAACCAATAGCGTTCTGGATGATGATGTCAACCATGGGGGATTATTCACCATTTTTGGGCTAAAAAAGTGAAAAGATTAAAAAATAATAAAATAATAAAACTATTTTTTCAACTCGTATTTTCAACTTTTCTCCCTAAGGTTTTACTCAAATTTCGAGTGGGAGTACTCGTTACACACAAAATTGAATTCCTCTTCCAAGGAGTATTGTTGTTGCATACTTTCGATGGACTCTACTAAACGAAAAATGAGAAATACATGAAAAAACATGATTGCAATCATGTTTTTCATATATTTATCATTTTTTGTATAGCATGGTCCATCGAAAGCATGCATCCAATGAGTGTTGCATCCATAGATTATTTTAGGGGCGAATGTTTGCCCTTTGGCGAAATTAAGGGGTTTTAAATTTTTAGTGGACGAATATTTTGTATCATAGTACATTTTTACAAATCACCTAA
>APFE030096263.1:123567-140640 GCA_000404065.3 Pinus taeda | reverse complement strand
TTTTCCACGACCAATGATTCTAGCCTTCGTATCATCTCCTAAGAAGACATCATGACCATCGCATTTCTCATACTCACAGAACCACTCTCTATGGGGAGTGAAGTGAAAGGATGCACCTGAGTCAATCAACCATGCCCATGATCTACATGTGTACTTGAAGAAGCCAAGTACACATCCCCACCTTCATCTGAGGTGGTTTTCGCCTCTGCAGAAGGAGCATCATCAGATCCCTTTCCTTTATCAGGAGCTTTAGATTTAAACTCCCTTCTGAAGTGCCCCTACTTTCCGCATTTCCAGCACACCACCTTTGTAGGTTTTCCTGGAGATTTAGATCTCCCTCTAGATTTAGATCTCCCACTCGATGACTTATTTTTGTTTCTGTTCTGGGACCGTCCTCGTACAGACAAGGCATCACCATTCTGGTTGTCCATATTTTTCCGTCTCATCTCCTCCGTCAGCAAGGCTGAGACTATTTCATCAAACTGCAAAGCAGTTGCATTGCTAACTATTGCAATAACCAGACTATCCCACAAGTCTGGTAGAGAACACAACAAACTGATGCACTTATCTTCATCTGAAATTTTAATATCAACAGATGATAACTGACTTACCACAGTATTAAACGCATTCAAATGCTCTGTCACCGAGTCTCCATCTTGCATCCTCAGGTTATACAGCTTTTTCCGCAGGAACAGTTTATCAACCAGAGACTTAGATTGGTACAAAGTCCCTAACTTGTCCCACAGAGCCTTCGTCGTAGCTTCCCCTGATACATTCAGCAACACTGAATCTGAGACACACAATCGTATTGTGCTCTTTGCCTTCCGATCCAACTTCTTCCATTCTTCATCGGTCACTCCCGTTGGTTAGTACCCGGATCTACCGCGATCCACTGATCTTTATCCACCAACAGATCCTCCATCTTGAGTTATCACAACTCAAAACTCTGACCATTGAACTTCTCAATCTCTATTTTTCCGCTGCTCACCATCTTCTTTCACCACCAGAATCGATCTCGCAGATCTCCCACTGAACAGGGTCTACCATAGGCCTGAGTGAAACCCCTCAGCAACAAAGGCGTCCCCTTGAAGCCAAAATAGATCTGATACAAAATGTAGTTTTTAACCCTGTACATAAATTACCTGCATACGAATTCTAAATCACAGGAAAAAATACAAATGCGAGAGCATAACACATAAAACACATATACACAGAGATTTCCCACTGGATCGCAAAACCGGGACAACCAGCTTGATTTTTCATTATGTTCCTTTCAATGTTACAATACATATTTATACATGCCGAAGCATCCAATACCATGGACCGAAAACCATTGCGTCCAAAACCATGGACTGAAAACCATCGCGTCCAAAAAACATGTGCGAAAATCATGCACAAAACCATAGGTGGGTGCACCTAACCTAACATAGGGTCCAAAACCAAAATTTTCCAGGGCGCTGCCCCGGACCCCATAAAGTGGGGTTACGGGTACCCCTCAAACCCCCTGTTAACTATGTGGAAAGAATATAACACAACCCAACAAAGTGGCCCTTTTTCTCTCTTTCAGATCTCTTTGGTCCTTACCCTCTCTCGGCTTTTCTTTCTCCTCTCTCTTCTCTATCCTATCTTCTCTTTTGTCTTCTACCTACAACTTAACACCTCAAAATATCTTTAGATTGTGGGGCTATTCTTCAACTGTACCTCTTCAGAAAATATCTCAACCGAATTGGTTGGCTCTTTTACAATGTGGTGTATGGCTAAAATACCAACTCACCAAAACTCCCTAACAACCTAGGTTCCTTCTAGAACTAGGAAATTTACCTTACATGAGAAATTCTTAGTTTATACAAAATTATGAATAAAGGACCTCATTCCCTTTTGGAATTTTCACGAGCCTTTGGGTGTGGACAAAAATCAAGGACTTATGGTTTTATGCTCCTACATCAATTTATAAGTAAACATGGGCTACACATCATACGTGTTCAACTTGTCTGCATTTATGGAAAAAGCCTTCCTATTTTTAACAAGTTGATATTTTTTTTCCTCCTCTTTAAGATGCAATCTTTGAAATATAGGTATACATTTCCCAAGATGACTCCACACACATCTAGTGGGACTAAAAATAATTCCACTTCAACTACAAAGCCTAATTAATGACAAACCTAAACTTTCATTATTTGACCACTCTCAACTCTACATCTCGTCTCACCAAATAAAAGGGTATGTATTGGTAATATTGTCAGTAATTTCAAATGGTCATGATTGATTGATTGGTGTTGATTGTATTAACATCAATTTATGTTGAATGCCATTGTTACAATATTGGTTGGAACGCAAAGGCTGAAAGTGATGTGAAGTGCAAATGTTATGATAATCAATATGAAGGCTGAACATTGTTAAATAAATATGTTGATTGGTTCTCTTGATGTAAAATGGAACATGATATATTGAGATACAAGTTGAAAAATATATGCTTTCATTAAATAGAAAAATGTATGATACAAGTTTGGAAAATGTAGATAATACAAATTTGATTTGTCTCTTGTAATCATCACTACTAAGCTATATTATTTCAACTCTATTTTACTTTAAAATATTTGATTTTCATATTTGAAAATGAAGAGGCATATTGTAAATAGGTTTAGAAAACCAAGAGACAACTCCTCATTTCATATTCCTGCATAGAATACAAACAGTGAATAAGCTATGTGTATAAAATATTCGTTGTTGAATGAGAAAGGAACTTTTTGGTTTTAAGAAGTTTGTGTGACATTATTTATGAGCAACAGTAGAAGAGGAATATAATTGAATAAGAGAAGCAAAGAAGATGAACAATAGACTTGAGAGCATAAATTAATATCAAGTAAACAAAACACTTGAATTTGTATTGTGTTTGGGAGATTGGAGTATCCTTTCAAGTTGTAGCTTGATAAACAACATGTTTTAGCTTTTTAAGGTAGGAGCCTACTGTGGGTTGTAACCTGCAAAAATCTTTGTGGGAGTTGTAGCTTCCTTGAGGTAGGAGCTCTTGTAGGTTGGAGCCTACAAAAATCTAATGTGATTGGGAAGTAGGAGCTTTCTTTCACATCACTTAAAACAAAAAAATTGTGGTTTTCTCCCTTATGGGTTTCCACTCATATCTGGTGTCTTCATGTGTTGTTTCTTGAATGTTGTGTGAATTCTCATGAATTTTGAATAAGTATATTTGCAAATGTCTCTCTCTCTGGTAACTGCAAAAGGAAACCATCAATAATTGAGCATATACATAAGTCATTAGCTGCATAACAAGAAGTTTAAGTTGAGCAAAACTTGAAGCTTAAAATTACTGATCGCCCCCCCCCCCCACCTCAATAATTTCCAAACATACATATTAATTGGTATCAGAGCGAGTTCCTTCAGTATCAGTCTAAAAACTGGAAGGAGTTCCTATATCAAGTAGAATGGCTAGCAAGGAGGATGATAAAAAAATAAAGCCCCCCTTTTAACTAGTACAAACTATTCCTTCTGAAAAGTGAGGATGAAGAAATATTTATTGTCTCTTGGAGTATAAGTTTAGAGTGTTGTGATGGTAGGTTATGAAGAGCCAAAGGAAGCGACTAGTGACAAAGATGCCAAACTAGAATTTATGGATAATGGAAAAGCTATGAATTCACTTCTGAGTGGATTATGTGAGTATGAATTTATTAAAGTAATGCATTGTAAGTCAACTAAAGAAATATAGGTTAAATTGGAAAATATTCATGAAGGAGATAAAAAGGTAGAGATGGCCAAATTACAAGTATATAAAATGCATGTTGGGCAGTGGATCCCCCCATAGTAGGTTTTTGGGGCTTAAAGCCGAGTTTTGGTCAATGTAACGTAAAGACCCCGCAAAACGTGGGTGCAGAGCACAAAAGTCTAGGGTTGTCAGCCCTAAAATATTGTAATTTAATATAAAATGTGTCGACTTACCCATGGTCTACGAACCATGGGAATGTATATATAAAGAGAGGCTCTAAGTGTAGAAGTCAGTTTTTAGTCTTAATCTTAAGTAATATGGTATTGGGATAAGGAATTCACTTTGAGTTTGTAAGTCTGAGTCTTGGTTTGTAGTAGTAGGACGAGGCTCTGCAGCTGAGTGTGTAAGGCGGAGTTGGGATTGTACTAGAACAGAGGATTAATAAAAGATAAGTTGATTTTGAAATATTGTGCATCTACTCGTAGATTTGTGTTTATGCTCCTGTTATATCTTTGCATCTCTTTACAGTTTATTATTGTGCGCATTGGTTATAAATGTTGAATGATTGATGAGAATATTAGGCCCACATACTTAATTTAAGATCTATAATAATAATATCGTAAGGATAAAGGATCTAGACATTGCCTCTTCGCGCTCTTTACAGAGCTGTGTGAAGGTCAGACGGCTGTGCGGAGTGGCGCAAGTGCACAAGATCGGTTCGCAAACTTCCCAGACTTCATCAAGACATCCCTATGGTGCGAAAACTTGGTTCTAGTAACCTCCCACACTACCTCGGGTGAGACCTTAGTTCGCGCTTCGCAGATTGTTGTCAAAAGGGCTAGTAGTTTTGGGATTTGTTTGGCTAAATCACTTCTGAACTTGGGTCAAGCCCCAACAAGCCAACAAATGGTTCCATTACTGGGATCAGGATCTGCTTAAGGGATGTTTGGTGTCAAAACACTGGAATCGCACGAAGAAGGAAATTGAAGAGTGGTTAGATCAGAAGCTTCACGAGTTCGTGACACAGGAAAACATAACTTCACAGATATTTGAGAAGAGGTGGTTGGATCGCTACATATATAAGGAAATCCATGAGATCTTCTTTGTGTCTTTCTCTTCAGAGCTGTATGATTGGATCGTGAGGTTTATTCAATAGCCAAGGAAGGTATAAGATCGATCAATCAATAGTGTGGACTCCGGAGTTAGTGCGCAGACTAGAGGCATCAGAAGATAAGATCGCGCGAGATGTGGACCATTGGCTCAATCAGATAATAGGGGGATTTATCACTAAGTTCACAATAGACACGACCGTGAGCTACAGTGAAGCAAAATGATGTTTTCTCAAAGAACCGCGAGGTAGGTACATTAAATCCCGTAATACCTGGATTAAGATGTTGTTATGTGAAAAATGGGTGATTTGAATACATTAATGGTTAGGATGACGCGGATCGGAAAGATCTACAAGGGTACCGAAGGATTAGGAAATATTCCCTTAATTTCACCTTCGTAAGAGAGCGAGGAAGAGTGCACTTGGGTCTCTCTGAGAAGTGCAGTTAGTTTGATAAGGTAGCATATTCTGTAGTTACCACCTCTACTTACACCACCCCCCACTTCACCTCCTTCACCTCCATCATCACCCACCCAACCTCCACCACCCCCATAGTTCAGCATGGCAAGTGCGATCAAGCTACCTATATTCAGAGGAGTAGGGAATGAGGATCCTGACTAGTTCTGGTTCGTGGTAAGAGCAGTGCGGGAAGCACAAGGAGTCACGGACGACAATATTAAGAAGGCCACATTGGTGAGCACGTTGCAGGATCGCACATTGACATGGTATATCAAGCACTCTAATGATCAACCAAATGCAGGAATAGTGGAGATCTAGAACGTGCTAAACATAGAGTTTAGTTGGTCGAAATCAGAGACATAGTCAATCATCGGGTTTACAGAGATTAAAATGCTTCTAGGCGAGACCCCTTGGGGCTTGGATCAAAGGATGAATAATACGATCCACGAAGCCAATATGATGCTAACATATGCGCAACACTGCGCATGGTTTGTGGCATCTTTGACACCACATCTGAGGATGACGCTGTCACAGCAGAAGCTTTCAACCCAAGACAAAGCATTGGAAATGGCAATGAGGTTGCATGAAACACCAATACGGGATCCAGGATTGGGAGTTCAACAGATCCACACGTAGCTTCAGAATCTCTACTTGGAAATGCAGAGCTTGAAGCAGGAAAGGGCACCTCGGCCCGAGGCGCGCAAAGAAGTATGGTGCATAAAATGTAAAGGCCAAGGCCATGACAAGGATCACTATCCAGTATTTGCGAACTACTTGGTAGGAGGGGGACCAATGCTGTTGAGACTAGAGGCACAAGCAGGGCCAGGTGCAGCACCTACGCTCTGGTGCATGATCTGTCAGGCAGGAGGAAAGTACAAAATGGACAATTGTCATTTGTTGCAGAAGTATACATAGACTCCCCAACAACTGTTTTGTAATTTTTGTAGATCGGTGGGCCATGACGAGCATACTTGTTGCAGATATGATTTAATGATGGAGCGGACCCCAGCATATAAAATGCAGACATAAACCTAAGGCCTCGAACCAGCTGTGAGGATGGTGCGCACTGGATTTTAGGGCCAAGGTCGAGGACGAGGTGGAATGGGGCCAAGAAGGGGCCGCAAACAATTAATCTGTTACAATTGTGGAGGACCAGGCACTACTCTCGTGATTATACCAACCCGATGAGACTATCTTGTTCATACTGTGCTCAATTTGATCATGAAGCAGTAGATTGTCCTACATTGATCGCGCAGATGCGCGAGAAAGGGGTACTTCAGCTTACTCCGACGTAGAATATTCAAATGATGAGGTCTGAACTGCGCGAAGAGGACCCAAATGTGAATATGGTGCTTCGAAGTGGTGAGACTACAGGGGCAGATAAGGGGAAGTAGCCTGAGGAAGATACATGGGTTCACAAGGTGCCTACAAAGGAACCTGAGTTTGACTTGGAACACACAAAGGAGACGTTTATGGAGGAGAAGAAGAGCTTCATGAAGGCTTCTAATTCAGGTAGTAAGGATACACTAGAGCCAGGAATGTATCGTTCTATGCTTACTACCTTTTTAGAGACATGCATGAAACTGCTGCGTGATAATAAGGTAGTTAAAGGACTACAGGAGTTGATAACTAGGTGCACAGGGTCAGGGGAACTGTGGGTAGTCCAGAAACTAGGAAAGCATACATTGCGCATCAGGAGGGAAATGATATTAACGACACAGATTGGTGAATACGAAATGGATCAGGTAATCCTAGACCTAGGTTCGGACATGAATGTGTACCAAAGTCGACATGGGAATTCATGGGCAGGCCTGCGTTACAGTGGTCCCTTATCCAATTATGCATGGCGAACCAACAAAAGATCTTACCCATGGGGAAGTTACAAGGGATAACAGTGGATATCAAAGGTGCGAGCATGCAGACAGACTTTGAGGTAATAGAGATTGTGGATGATAGCAACCCTTACCCCGCATTGCCAGGAATAGACTGGGCCACTGATATGAATGGAGTCATCAACCCAAAGAAGCTAAACATGATATTCAAGAAAAAGTATCTATGCATAGTAGTTCTGCTAGATCCAGCCGAAGGAGCGTGCTACATTGAACCTATGCGCGACAAGGACAGTGATGATGAGTTGGATTGAATTTACCAGATAATGGCACAAGACCAGGATCGGGTGAGCCTGAATGGAGATGGGAGAATCTCATGGGAGCACGATAGTTCATGTACTTTGGATTCAGATGAAGAAATAGAACGCTGGCAAAACCGGTTGCACGAAGTAACAATGCTAAATTGCAACATGATGATTAGATCACTGCAGTGCATCACGACCGAAGCAAGGGAACTACCAACATATGATGGGGTAACAGGAGTGGATGAATTTTTAGAGAAATTTGAAAGTGCGGTACCGGAATAGCGGTGGTGTAGTGCGCTGGAATGGGCGTTGTGCATGACACCCGCACGATGGTGGATTACACATCAGAAGATTATTGGAAACTGGTATGAAGGTTGAAGACGGATGTGCTCATGGTTTGGAAGTCCACAATGTTGAAGGAGAATTGGGTAGCTAGGATGAAGTAGTTTGCACACTCACTTGTGTCGATGGGTGCAGATGTGTACTGTGCAAGCATACCCCAGACTAAGGATCGAAAATCAGAACTCAATGCAGCAACAGGGAACGTGATGCATGCCACAAATATTCCATGATGTGGCATTCAAAAAGCTATGCAGAATCATGAACAGAGTTCACCAGGCGAGATGAACGGACTGGGACCTGCA
The DNA here is from genome assembly GCA_000404065.3 of Pinus taeda. Lineage (NCBI taxonomy): Eukaryota > Viridiplantae > Streptophyta > Pinopsida > Pinales > Pinaceae > Pinus > Pinus taeda. Next base: position 132,577 of record APFE030096263.1, on the reverse strand, counting down.
CATACCAGCGGTTCGATGGGCCTATAGGGCCATAAGAAAAAAGTGGAGCGCCGAAATGACCCCATCACTGGTGAGAAGAAATGAAACTAGGAGAGTAGAGAAGAATCGCCAAACCACAGCTCCCACAGTTGGGCTAGGATGCGAGGACCTGGGTAAAGGAATTAGGTAGTTACAGGAAGCTATTCGGTGAGGGATCTTGAAACTTTGCGAATTTAACAAAGATTGGGAACGGCTAAGGAAGAAAAGCATGACACAAGACGAATACATTAGCAAACTGAACTTCGAAGTTGTGCAAGTAGGCCGCATCTAGAAACTAAGCACGATGGGACAAAGTCTGGAAAACCCTACTACTGCATTAGAAGAAGTTGTGACCCTGCTACCATGGATGCGACCGCACCTTAGTAAACAAGGGAATGTACCATATAAAGAAGAATGCGATGCACTAACAGATGCAAGGATAGTTGAAGGGTGCCCACGGCTCGAGCTGGTAGGAAAATTGAAGCCTTGCACCGAGGGTGCGACCACCTGGCTATCTGTAGGAGGCACAGTCTCAGCGCTCCAAGTAGTTGAAAGAGAGCGTGGGACTATAAACAAGTTTGTAGGAGAGCTGCGTGGGAAGGAGGTTATGTGAAGTGTTACACAGTAATTTGTCACCGTCCCTGTTACCCCTTCTCCCGCACATTGGAGGACTTATTCCAGGACCTTTGAGAAGTGACATAACTTGAAAACACTTGCATTGTATCCCCTTGAGTATGTACTTCATATGCCCTAAAGACACCTTCTGCAAAATACCCATAAAAATAGCCCTTTTTCCATTGGCGTTGTTCCACAGTGTATCACTCGCGCCAATGGGGGAAATCCTCCAAAGAGGGCGCGCCAGCTGGTGCTTTGTCTCAGAGTCGCACTCGCGCCAGCCCAGTTGGGTAAAGTTTTTAACAAAAAAACTTACAAAGGTTCTTCCTAACCCATTCATGAACTGATTCCATCTTGAGTTGGTTCAGTTTGGCTTCGAATCTCCATAGAAGGGAATTTGTTTGCCACCTTCTCCTGGAAGCTTCTTAGTGATAAAACCAACCCCATGAATATTGTGGAATCCTAACTCCTTCCCCTCTATCTATAAAAGCTTGTCCTTTTGCCTTTGACAAGCTGGTTCTAGTTCCAAGTTCGAGAATTCCAAAGATTGAGAATTTTCAAGTTCATCCTGCAAGAAGCCTTCTTCATCCCCATAAGGCTAAATCTTAAGTGAGGAGATTCTTGTCCAAGTGACCAAGGAGAGAGAGGCTTGTTCCCCATTCCCAACAAGCTTTGCAAGGCATGTGTTTCTGATTACCCAGCCAAAGGAGGAATTGACGTCAGAACTATGGTTGTATTCTTCTTTGTTTATCAATAATAATACACGACTATCATTATGGTTCCACCCTTATTGTCTTTATAATGATGTTTGAGTTATATCCTTTCTGACTGATATATAGTTGCATCTCTTGGATTTTATGCTTGTATTTGTGTCGTTCTTTGCATGTGCAGGTGTCCATTCACGAGGATCGTGGGGATTGTGACCAGGTGAAGCAAAGGAACGGGAGCGACGACTCTTCTACAAGTACTAGCATTGGATTCGAGGTAGGCCCTCATCACCGGTCTTTAATTTGCAATTAGGAACCTGCATGTTAGTGTTGTTTGATTGTTGCTAGACCCCATTTGGGCTAGTGGGATCGCCTCTGTCCGCAGAGGGGATTTACCTCCACAAAAATTTGGCAACTCCACTGGGGAGTTGGCTTTTTGTCTTGTTACTTGTTTTGTCTTGTTGTTTGATTTGTAAACTTTAGACAGAGCCTGAAGTATGGCCAGATAGCCTTCGAAACGCTATTGCTCCACATTAGCAAAGTAGATCAACACCACTTCAGTCCATCTCCGGTTTGGTTTACAAACTGAACGGCTTAGAACTTGCCTTGTTTCTTGGTTTCTCCTACTTGATTAGCTTTCTGAGTTAAATTCCTGTGTTGCTTCTTACCCCTTGATGTACCTGGGTACTCTTGACTTAGCTTTGGCTCTTTTGTTTTTTATTTTTCCATAGCAAACTCAGCTGGTGCTTTTTTATAGAATTACAGTCACGCCAGTTGGTGCAAGTTTCACATTTACAACCCGCGCCAATCCCTGAAAGGCGCTAGTTGCAGCCTGACAGTCGCGCCAGGCCTAAGAACTTTTGAAGTTTGCTTGGCTGTGAGCCCTCTGAGCTTGGTTTTTGTCCTAGGTACCTTTTTCGGACTACTTGAGTGTGTTGGAGTGTGATTTGACTAGTTTTGGTCATTACCCTTTGGGTGTTTGCCATTTTCTATCGATTTCACATTTCTAGCCCTAGGGTATCTAGTGGCTTTGTGTGTCGAGCCTTCCTTATGTGTTTTTGGTCTTTTATTGGTCCAGTCGACTCTCTGATTGCTCCCTTGCACTCGTTTGGTGGTTGTAAATTGTTTTATTGTGTTATTTGGGTGACTTGCTTCGTTTTCACTTGAATTCCGCTTTGTCTTGCTTTGAGCCTAGATTACACGGCTCAGTGGTGTCTTTGGGATCTTTCTCGTTCTTTGGAGGTTTGATTTGTGATTTAGGGAACTGAATATGCTTGTATTGAATAGAATTTGTTTGTTGTCATTTCTCAAAGTTGTTTAGTGCATTTTTTCCATGAACAAAAAGAAAAAGTCTCTTTTGCTTTGTATTAGTTAATGAGAATTGGAACTTTTCATTTTGATTAGTGATTAGTGATCTTAAAGAAAAGTTTGTTAATTTCCATTAGCTGCATTAGGGAAGTTCTTTTTTGTTTTGAGATCATTTCATTGGCGTGAAAGCTCTCAAACCCTCTTGTAACTAGCATTCATCGAATGAAATGATATATTGTGGCATATAGTTTGCATTTAGGAAATTTTGAGACATTACATACGGAAAGGCCTGAAAACTTAAACATAATCCAAGATCAACTTTAAAATGAACTAAATGAATCTAACAATGCATTGGAACATAATGCACACTATTTATAGGTCTAGGCTAGAGACATGCTCCGGCGTCGTTAAACCTAGTCACTTTTGTTTCTACTCAAGGTTGGGTGATTCCTCCTTTTGTGACTCAATTGTGGTCTAGTACGGACTTGTGCTCCCACGTACCGTCGAGTATATGGGGGGACCCCACTAGGTTATCATCCTTTATCCACTGGAAGCTGTGTCTACCGCCTTACAACCCGTAATGCACCGAACACAGCATTCGGGAAGATTGACTGCCATACGGAAAGTCCTTGGTTTTCATACAATTTCCAAGGTGTATATGTAGTTTTATGGATTGTCTGGTAAACCTTTTGCCTAGTTCTCCAGAGTAGTCACTTTTGATCCTTTTCAGACTCCCTAAAAGAAAAGGCTCATCTGAGAATTTGTCACTTTGGGCTCACTAAACATTCGAAGGCAACTAGAGTCATCTTTTTGTCCTTTTCTCGACTCTTTAAAGATGAAAAGGTCGAGTTATGTCCTTGTGTCTTAAAATTTATTTGCCCGCGATCACACGCCCTGTTAGATTCTTCTTGTTGTCTATTTGATTGTGTGTCTTTACTCTTTTTTAGCCCCGTGTGTGATTTTCAGTTTTTGATGGCAACTTTTCTAGAGTTCACCAACCTAGGAATCCCCTCTGAAGGGAATCCTGGTCATTTTCCTCCTTTTGGGAATGTTGGTGCTCCTTACATGGAAACATTGTCCCTTCCTAGGTTAACTGTTGGTGTTACACAATAATTTGTCACCGTTTGTCACCATCCCTATTACCCCTCTCCTACACCTTGGAGGACTCATTCCGGGACTTGTGAGAAGTGACAAGACTTGAAACCACTTGCATTATTCACCTCTGAACATGAGCTTCATATGCCCTGAAGACATCTCCTGCTCTTTGCCCTTAAAAACAGCCCTTTTTACATCAGCACCGGCCCACTGTGTTCTGCCCGTGCCAATGGGGAAAATCCTATAAAAGGGGTGCGCCATTAGCGCTCTGTCCCAGAGTCGCAATCGCGCCAACCTTTTTGGGCAAAGTTTTTAACCAATCTATCTCCGAAAGTTCTATCCAACTCATTCACCAACTGCATCCAAGTTAAGTGAAGATGGTTTGGCTTCGAATCTCCTTGAATGGGAAGTAGTTTGCCACCATTCCATAGAATTTTCCAAGTGATGAAGCCAAATCCATTATTGTTGTGGTTGATCTTATCTCTTCCTTTTCATCTATAAAAGCTTGTTTCCATGGCTTGAGCAATCTAGTTCTAGTTCTAGTGGTAATAATACTTGTGCTGAAAGGAAGATATCAAGAGATTAGAGTTGCAAGAGCCTTCTTTGTGTCCATAAGGCTTTACCTAAGTAAGGAGATCTTGTCACCAAAGAGAGAGAGGCTTGTCCCTCATCCCTTCAAGCTTTGCAAGACTTGTGTAGCTGAGCACCCAGCCAAAGGAGGACTTGACGTCAGGACGCTGGTGTCCATTCATGAGGATAGTGGAGGACTGTGACCAGCCAAGGCAAAGGAGCGCGGGCGACGTCTCTTCTACGAACAAAAGCGTTGGAATCCAAGTAGGTCTTCATCACCTACCTTTTATTCGTAATTAGGAACTTGCGTGGTAGCATTGTTTGATTGTTGCTAGACCCGTTCTGGGCTAGTAGGGATCGCCTCTATCCATAGAGGGGATTTACCTCTCCAACAATTTCGCGACTCCACTGGGGAGTTTAGATTGTTGTTTAATTTGTAAACTTAGACGGAGTCTGAAGCATGACCAGATAGCCTTCGAAACACTATTGCTTTGCAGTAGTGAAGTAGATCAAAGCCGCTTCAGTCAATCTCCAGTTTGGTTTACGGACTGAACAATTTGGAGTTTGTCTTGCCTCTTTGGTTTTCTCTTGTTTGCTTGCTTGGATAGCTTTTTGGATTGAATTTCTTGCTTCCTCTTGCTTCCTAGCTTGCCTAGATACTGTAAACCAAGTCTTGGACCGCTTGTTTTTCTTTTTGACTTGGCAAACTTTATTAGCGCAGTTTTTCCTTTGACAGTCGCGCTAGTGGCACATGTTGCTAACTGACAGCCTGCGCCAATCCCTTTATAGCACGAGTTACAGCTTGACAGTCGGGCCAGGCCTGTTAACCTTTTCAGTTGCTTGTTTGCCAGCCTTCTGAGCTTGGATTTGTATCTTACCACATCTTTTTCGACTGCTTGAGTGTGTTGGAGTCTTGTTTGACTGGTTTTGAGTCTCTCTTTTGAGAAATTATTAATTTGATTTCCTTTGGTCATTACTTGGAGGTTTTTCTCAGTCTCTTCACAATTTTGCATCTTTTTGCTTTTGTTTTTGCAAAAAAATTTCTCCCTCATTCGCCGGTGGGGGCTAAATTGTGTATGAGTGTTAATCGCCTTTGAGTGTTTTTATTTATTTTTTTATCTTTGGAAATCTCATCCAATTTTCTTGATTTGCACTTGACTGGTTCTTAGATTACATTAGAATCATTTTGTGTTTGCAAATTCTCTTGCATAGATCACACGTGCATAATTAGAATTCTCATTTGTGCATAGATTACATTTGCATACTTTTCAAGTGAATTGTGCATAGATTACAATTGCATAGATTACCTTTACCCTTTGGATGTTTGCCATTTTCTATCAATTTCACATTTCTAGCCCTAGGACATCTAGTGGCTTTGTGTGTCGAGCCTTCCTTAGGTGTTTTGGTCTTCTATCGGTCCATTCGACTCTTTATTGGCTCCCTTACACTTGTTTGGCAGTTGTGAATCGTTTCATTGCGTTATTTGAGTGCCTTGCGTTTTTTTCACTTGAATTCCGCTTTGTTTCACTTTGAGCCTAGATTCCACGGCTCATTTGTGTCTTTGGGACTTTTCTCGTTTTTGAGGGTTTGATTTGTGACTTAGGGAACTGAATGTGCTTGTATTGAGTAGGATTTGTTTGTTGTCATTTCTCAAAAGTTCTTTAGTGCATTTTTCCATCATCAAAAGAAAAATCTCTTTTGCTTTGAATTAGTTAATGAAAATTAGAACTTTTCATTTCGATTAGTGATTAGTAATCTTAAAGAAAAGTTTGTTAATTTCCATTAGCTGCATTAGGGACGTTCTTTGTTGTTTTGTGATCATTTCGTTTGCGAAATCTCTCAAACTCTCTCATAACTAGCATTCATCAAATGAAATGACGTGTTTTGGCATCTAGATTGCATTTAGCGATTTTGAGAAATTACATACGGTAGGACCTAAAATCGAAACTTAACACAAGATCAACTTTAAAATAAACCGAATAAACTTAAAAATGCATTGGAACATAACACTCACATTCTAGAGGTCTAAGCTAGAGACGTGCTCCAGCGTCCTTAAACCTAGTCACTATTGTTTCACATTACGGTTGGGTGATTCCTCCTTGTGTGATTCAACTGTGGTCTAGTACGGACTTGTGCTCCCACGTACTGTCGCGTATATATGGGGAGACTCCACTAGGTTATCATCCTTGATCCATAGGAAGTCATGTCTGCTGCCTTACAGCCCGTAACGCACCGAACACAACATTCGGGAAGATTGACTGCAGTACGGAAAATCCTTGGTTTTCATATGATTGCCAAGGTGTATAAGCAGTTTTATGGATTGTCTGGTAAACCCCTTGCCTAGTTTCTCCAGAGCAGTCACTTTTGATCCTTTTCGGACACCTTAAAAGAAAAGGCTCACTTGAGCAGTTTGTCACTTCGGGCTCACAAAACATTCGAAGGCGACTAGAGTCACCTTTTTGTCCTTTTCTCAACTCTTAAAACATGAAAAGGTCAAGTTCAGTTCCTTTGTCTTAAAATTTATTCGGCCGCATTCAAATTTACCCGGTTAGGTCTTGTTCACGTTAGCTTGAGTAGGTTTCCTTTTGGTTCTTGATGGCAGCTTTCTCGGGGTTCACCAACCCAAGTTCCCCCCTGACGGGAATCTTGGTCATTTCCCTCCTCTCGGGAATGTTGGTGCTCCTTACATGGCAATGTTGTCCCTCCCAGGGTTAACTGTTGGGTTGCCTGTTTGGTTGTTCTCAACCTCTCTGGTCCCTGCCGTCTCACCTACTGATCAATTAGTCCCTCCACCTGAACAACCTCATGTTGATTCTAAGGTGGACCTCTCCCCTTCTACGCCCACTTCTATGTCCTCATCTTCTACTTCGCCTGGTGAAAGTCTCGATTCGAGTAACCAGGTGGCTAAGAAGAAGAAGAAGAAGACAAAGAAGAAGAAGGCTCTTAAAGGAGAGGCTAAAAGCGCAGCTACCCCCTCAAGTACACCTAAAGTCAGGCCACCTTCTGCTCCTCCGCGGAAGGTCAAGTTTCCTTGTAGATTGTGCAAGGATGACCACCTTCTTCGCGATTGTCCTAGCATTCCCAGGGTCTTAGAAGTATGGTTCGATGATCCGGCCCGCCCCTCATCGCCCTCTACATATCACGACAATGCTACCCTATCAGTTGGGAATAGTAAAGGAAAAGGGAAGATTCGAATCCCTTGCAGACTTTGTGAAGGAAATCGTCCCCTTCACCTTTGTCCGCTCATGGATAAAGCCTTCGACATCTTAGAAAGTCTCGCAGCTCCCTCACCCCAACTCCTCGTTGGATATAAACGTCTTTCTGCAGCTGCAGGTCGTCCCCCTGCTGACAACGAGATTGGTTCAAATTCCTCTCTTGTCCAGCCTCCTCTTCCTGAACCTGGCTCTGCCCAGCCTGTTCCAGACCAACTATTGGTCGGAAAGAGTGTTGATTCGAGTTCACCACCTGATCACTCTATTTTGGAAGGGCGCAATTCTCATGTTCTTCTCGTCTCCTCAGATTCCCCTGAGTCTATAAATGACTCTCCTATCCCAGCTGCTCCCGAAAGTCCCTCTTCGGTTCGTATGGAGCATGGGGGCGATCATACGATTCCCCCACCAAGTAGTTTGGCCATCTCCTTTGATTGGAGTCACCTGACTGATTTCCGCCTTCCATCCCATGTGCCTTTCCAGATTACGGTACCTGCCTGTGATAAGGCAGTACCTGGCACTGTTCTGGATGAAGGTGCGTCGGTCAGTCTTGTGCCGTACACTACTTGGCAAGCTTTAGGTTCCCCGCAGCTCGGGTCGGTCACGCAGAATCTGTTGGCTTTCGACGGAGGAGCCTGTCCATCTCTAGGAGTCCTCCCGAAGTTCCATATTACTTTGGGAGGTAAAACTGTCTATATCGACGTGTTGGTTACCCAAGGTGTTTTAGATTTCAGTCTTCTCCTTGGTCGCGACTATGTTTATGCTATAGGGGCCCTTGTCTCTTCGCTTTTCTATGTGGTTTGCTTTCCACACGATGGAAGAATGGTGACTATCGATCAATTGCCATTCATTATTCCCCCGATGCCTCCTACGCAGTTGTCGTCCCCTCCTAGTTTTTATCCACCAGTTGTATCTGCCCCCCCCGCAAATCAACTACGTGGCCACCTATTCCATACCTGTATCCAGCGATGCCGCCGTCATGCATAGTGTCCTAGGGGCATTGGGTCCTGACTTCCGAGATGTTGACCTCCCACCGGGAGAGCCATTCTTGGAAGCCCCAACTTCCTGTTCATTATGATGAAGTTCGGGCAGAGCATAGTTCGCTTTCCTGTGTCAAGCTCCTTAAAAAATGAAATTAGGTGTACAGAGCATAGTTCGCTTTCCTATGTCAAGCTCCTTAAAAAATGAAACCGGGACTGGTTGAGCATAGTTCCTGATCTTGTGTCAAGCTCATTAAAAAATGAAACAAGGGGTATGAGGATAGTTCTTTTACTTTGTCAACCTCATTAAAAAATGAAACAACTCCCTTTCCAAATCGAGTCTTTTGATTAAGCTCTCGTAAAAAATACAAGTCAAGTCTTTCCAAGATCTCGAAAGTGAACCTTCATTCCATCCACTTTGTTGAATGCAATGAAGCTTGGGGGGCATGTACCTCGTTTTGCGTCGTTATGCTAGGGGCATGCAAACTTATAACAAGCATAGTTTTTC
>APFE030096263.1:51176-122540 GCA_000404065.3 Pinus taeda | reverse complement strand
CAGCTCATTATCCAGGAAGTTGACCTAGAGACTCCCTTCAGGTACCTTGGAGCCTGCATGCCTCAATGGCAGGTTCTTTGTGTTCGACGAGAGGTTTTCATCATTGGCCTCCGATCGGATGATTCTATGGGTGTTCGACACCGACTCATTGATTCAAACGCCGTGGACTGTACCTATGGTACCTTGAGGACCATTGTCATTATTGGTGGTACCTCTCGCATCTGTTAATCGTTTTCATCATTAACTGGTAATCAGACGATGTTCATGCATGTTCGACTTCGACTCCTGTATTCACATGCTTGAACTTGTACTGTGTTCGGGTCGAGTTGGAGCGCAAGACCCCGGATTGTGCATCTTGAAATCTGGGCTGCATTTTGTGGATTATTGTAATCATTACATGACTCATTTATTGGATGGCTGCGACCATACCTAAGTCCATATTTATTGATCCTCATCGGATGGCTGCGTCCATACCTGGGATCCAGATTTTATATACACTCTGTTATGGATGGCTGCGCCCATGCCAAATCTATCATGTACTTGAGATATCAGTTGTACTTCTTTTCGCAGGTTCTCCGACGGCCGTGTTTTCAGTCACGCATGTTCTTGTAAAGCGCTTCACCCCTCTCTCTCTCTCGGGCCTCACACTTTAGGGGGCATCTGTTACACAGTAATTTGTCACCGTTTGTCACTGTCCCTATTACCCCTCTCCTGCACCTTGGAGGAATCATTCCGCGACTTGTGAGAAGTGACAAGACTTGAAACCACTTGCATTATTCACCTCTGAACATGAGCTTCATATGCCCTGAAGACATCTCCTGCTCTTTTCCCTTAAAAACAACCCTTTTTACATTAGCGTCGGCCCACTGTGTTCTGCCCGCACCAATGGGGAAAATCCTATAAAAGGGGCACGCCATTAGCGCTCTGTCCCAGAGTCGCAATCGCGCCAACCTTTTTGGGCAAATTTCTTAACCAATCTATCTTCGAAATTTCTATCCAACTCATTCACCAACTGCATCCAAGTTAAGTGAAGATGGTTTGGCTTCGAATCTCCTTGAATGGGAAGTAGTTTGCCACCATTCCATAGAAGTTTCCAAGTGATGAGGCCAAATTCATTATTGTTGTGATTGATCTTATCTCTTCCTTTTCATCTATAAAAGCTTGTCTCCATGCCTTGAGCAAGCTAGTTTTTGAGTTCTGATTCTAGGGGCAATACTTGTGATGAAAGGAAGATACCAAGAGATTAGAGTTGCAAGAGCCTTCTTTGTGTCCATAAGGCTTTACCTAAGTAAGGAGATCTTGTCACCAAAGAGAGAGAGCTTGTCCCTCATCCCCTCAAGCTTTGCAAGACTTGTGTAGCTGAGCACCCAGCCAAAGGAGGACTTGATGTCAGGACGTTGGTTGTATTCTCCTTTGTTGATTATTAATAATAGATGACTATCATTATGGTAATCAGACGATGTTCATGCATGTTTGACTTCGACTCCTGTATTCACATGCTTGAACTTGTACTGTGTTCGGGTCGAGTTGGAGCGCAAGACCTTGGATTGTGCATCTTGAAATCCGGGCTGCATTTTGTGGATTATTGTAATCATTAGATGACTCATTTATTGGATGGATGCGACCATACTTGAGTCCATATTTATTGATCCTCATCGGATGGCTGCGTCCATACCTGGGATCCAGCTTTTATATACACTCTGTTATGGATGGCTACGCCCATGCCACATCTATCATGTACTTGAGATATCAGTTGTACTTCTTTTCGCAGGTTCTCTGGCGGCCGTGTTTTCAGTCACGCATGTTCTTGTAAAGCGCTTCACCCCTCTCTCTCTCGGGCCTCACGCTTTAGGGGGCATCTGTTACACAGTAATTTGTCACCGTTTGTCACCGTCCCTATTACCCCTCTCCTGCACCTTGGAGGACTCATTCCGGGACTTGTGAGAAGTGACAAGACTTGAAACCACTTGCATTATTCACCTCTGAACATGAGCTTCATATGCCCTGAAGACATCTCCTGCTCTTTGCCCTTAAAAATAGCCCTTTTTAAATTAGCGCTAGCCCACTGTGTTCTTCCCGCGCCAATGGGGAAAATCCTATAAAAGGGGCGTGCCATTAGCGCTCTGTCCCAGAGTCGCAATCGCGCTAACCTTTTTGGGCAAAGTTTTTAACCAATCAATCTCCGAAAGTTCTATCCAACTCATTCACCAACTGTATCCAAGTTAAGTGAAAATGGTTTGGCTTCGAATCTCCTTGAATGGGAAGTAGTTTGCCACCATTCCATAGAAGTTTCCAAGTGATGAGGCCAAATCCATTATTGTTGTGATTGATCTTATCTCTTCCTTTTCATCTATAAAAGCTTGTCTCCATGCCTTGATCAAGCTAGTTTTTGAGTTCTAATTCTAGGGGCAATACTTGTGCTGAAAGGAAGATATCAAGAGATTAGAGTTGCAAGAGCCTTCTTTGTGTCCATAAGGCTTTACCTAAGTAAGGAGATCTTGTCACCAAAGAGAGAGAGGCTTGTCCCTCATCCCATCAAGCTTTGCAAGACTTGTGTAGCTGAGCACCCAGACAAAGGAGGACTTGACGTCAGGACGCTGGTTGTATTATTCTTTGTTGATTATTAATAATAGATGACTATCATTATGGTTCCATTCTCATTGTTGTGATGATTGATGTTGAATTATGTCCTTCCTAACTGATGTATAATTGCATATATTAGATTTCACGCTTGTGTTTGTGTTGTTCTCTTTGTGTGCAGGTGTCCATTCACGAGGATAGTGGAGGATTGTGACCGGCCAAGGCAAAGGAACGTGGGCGACATCTCTTCTACAAACGAAAGCGTTGGAACTCAAGTAGGTCTCCATCACCTACCTTTTTATTTGCAATTAGGAACTTGCGTGATAGCATTGTTTGATTGTTGCTAGACCTGTTCTGGGCTAGTAGGGATCGCCTCTATCTGTAGAGGGGATTTACCTCTCCAACAGTTGGGTTGCCTATTTGGTTATTCTCAACCTCTGTGATCCCTAATGTCTCAACTACTGATCAATCAGTTCCTCCACCCGAACAACATCATGTTGATTCCAAGGTGGACCTCTCCCCTTCTTCGCCTGTTTCTACGTCTTCATCTTCTACTTCGCTTAGTAAAAGTCTGGATTCAAGTAACCAAGTGGCTAAGAAGAAGAAGAAGAAGTCGCCTAAGTGAGAGGCTAAAAGTGCAGCTACTACCCTAAGTACAGCTCAGGTTGGAACTCCTTCTGCTCCTCCACGGAAGGTTAAGTTTCCTTGTAAATTGTGCAAGGGAGACCATCTTCTCTGTGATTGTCCTAGCCTTCCTAAGGTCTTAGAAGTATGGTCTCACGATTCGGCCTACCCTTCATCGTCCTCTAAAGCTCATGGCGATGCTACCCTATCAACTGGAAATGGTAAGAAGAACGGGAAGATCTGATTCCCCTGTAGGCTATGTGAAGGCAACCATCTCCTTCACCTTTGTCTGCTCATGGATAAAGCTTCCGTTGTTTTGGAAAGTCTTACAGCTTCTTCACCCCAACTCCCCATTTGCGATCAGAGGCTCTCTTCAGATCCTCTCCCTATCGACAAAGAGATTGATTTAGATCCTTCTCTTGTCCATCCTCCTCTTTCTGAACCTGGCTATGCTACGCCTGTTCCAAACCAACCATTGGTCGGAAAGAGTGTCGACTCGGGTTCAATACTTGTCGATCACTCTGTTTCGGAAGAGAATCATTCTCATGTTCTTCTCGTCTCGTCAAATTCTCTTGAGTCTGAAAATGACTCTCCTATCGCAGCTGATCCAGAGAGTCCTTCTTCGGTTCCTATAGAGTAGGGGGGCAATCATATGATTCCCCCACCAAGTAGTTTAGTCGTTTCCTTCGACTGGAGTCACCTAACTGCTTTCCACAATCCATCCCATGTGGCTTTCCAGATTACAGTACATGACTATGATAAGGCAGTACCTGACACTGTCTTGGATGAGGGTGCATTTGTCAGTCTTATGCCTTCCACTACTTGGCAAGCTTTGGGCTCCCCATAGCTTGTGCCGGTCGCACAAAATCTGTTAGCATTTGACGGAGGAACCAGTCAACCATTAGGGATCCTTCCGAAGTTCCCTATTACTTTGGAAGGCAAAACCGTCTATATAGACGTACTAGTTACCCAAGGTGCTTTAGATTTCAGTCTTCTCCTTGGTCGTGACTATGTTTATGCCATGGGGGCCATTGTTTCTTCACTTTTCCGTGTGGTTTGCTTTCCACACGATGGAAGAATCATGACTATATATCAATTATCGTTCTTTAGTCCCCCGGTGCCTCCTACGCAGTTCTCATCCCCTCCTGGTTTTTATCCACCAGTTGTATCTGCCCCACCGCAGGTCAACTACGTGGCTACTTATCCCGTGCCTGTATCCAGTGATGCTTCCGTCATGCATAGTGTCCTGGGGGCATTCGGTCCTGACTTCCAAGATGTTGTCCTTTCGCCGAGAGTGACACCCTTGAAAGCAACGACTTCCTGTTCATTATGATGAAGTTCGTTCGGAGCATAGTTCACTTTCTTATGTCAAACTCCTTAAAAAATGAAATTGGGTCTGGTCGAGCATAGTTCCTGATCTTGTGTCAAGTTCGTTAAAAAATAAAACAAGGGTTATGAGGATAGTTCTTTTACTGTGTCAACCTCATTAAAAAAATGAAACAGCTCCCTTTCCAAATCGAGTCTCTTTATTAAGATCTCGTAAAATACAAGTCGAGTCTTTCTAAGATCTCGAAAGTGAACCTTCATTCCATCCACTTTGTTGAATGCAATGAAGCTTGGGGGGCATGTACCTCGTTTTGCGTCATTATGCTGGGGGCATGCGAACTTACACAAGATAGTTTTTTGTTTCAGCTTGTGTAAGAATGAAACCAAATCCAAGCAGAGTCTCCATTGTTCAATCTTGTGTAAAAATGAACCCATACCGGTGTACATCTCGTGTGATTGTTGTCTTTATCCGCTAAATTCTTTTTAGATGAGCCTTGGTTGTTTTCATCCCATCGCCACCATCTCTTTGGCTGATCATATGCTTTCACTTGCTTGTTTTCCTTTCCTGAGGGATGGCAGTTAAGAGTGGTTTTGTTAGCCAACCTCTTGACCATTACATGTTTTGAGCAGTTCCACCATTGTCGAAACCAATTGTTTCCCTTTATACCACTCGTTCCTCTAGGACGAGTCACCTTTAAGCTCTTTTCTGACTCGTAAAATATGAAAAGATTGTCGAGTATTTTTTTTCCTTTTTGACTTGTTAAAGAGAATAAAAATGGAGGTCTTATTTCAGCTCTTTTTTGACTGTTTAAAGATGAAAAGATTTCCGAGTTATTCCTCTTGACTCGTTAAACGTAAATAAGAGGCGGTCACCTTTAAGCTTTTTTCCGACCGTGTAAAGATGAAAAGATCGTTGGGCCCTTGTCGTTTCAGGCTCATTAATGGTTACGAAACGACGTGGTTTCGATCACTTTTTTACTTTTTCAGATCGAAATCACTACTCATGAAAAGTACTCCTCGATCGTAATGATCGAGCAGTTCTTTTGAGCATTGTTTTATACCTTTTTGGGCTCAAGAGACACAACTTTACGGAAAAGGACACCCTTGGAGTTTACTTTTCCGCTGTCTTTTCAAACTCTCTAAACATGAAAAGATGTCGAGTTCTTCCTTTGTCAAACTCATTAAAAGTTAATGACATCAGATTCTGTCGAAATGACACCTTTCAAGCATATGCTATCCCCGTCAAGCTTGTCATCAAAAAATAACTGGGGTACTCGCTAGAAATGGTGGGGAAAATGGAACCACAATTATTGTCATGTCGGCAGTATGTCGCTCTTGAACATGACACTTGTCTGCATTCGTGTCTGGGTGGGGATATCTCATCTTATTTTTACACTTGCCTCCATGGGTTTGGGTTATCTTGTTTGACCTCTCATCTATTCATTGCCCTATCACCATGACCCCTGATCATTTGATGTCAAATACTGCCAAGTCCACTATCGTGCTGCCAATATGTTCAAGAGAAGTTGACCTCCACAGAATAATTAACCTCCCTCTGATACCTCACATAATCCTGATTCACAAACATCTTATCCTTCTTTGTCTCATGTCGATGATGTGGGGAACATTATGGCCCACCTTCGATTAAGGTCACTTCCTATCGACTTCGGCTCATTATCCAGGAAGTTGACTTAGAGACTCCCTTCAGGTGCCTTGGAGCCTGCATGCCTCAATGGCACGTTCTTCGTGTTCAACGTGAGGTTTTCATCATTGGCCTCTAATCGAATTATTCTACGAGTGTTCGACGCCGGCTCACTGATCCGCACGCCATAGATTGTACCTATAGTACCTTGAGGACCATTGTCATTATTGGTGGTACCTCTTGCGTTTGTTAACAGTTTTCATCATTGACTGGTAATCAGACGATGTTCCTGCATGTTCGACTTCGACTCCCATATTCGCATGCTTGAACTTGTACTTTGTTCGGGTCGAGATGGAGCGTAAGACCCTGGATTTTGTCTGGTGAGATCTAGGATGCAATTTTGTGGATTATTATAATCATTACATGACTCATTCACTAGATGGTTGTGACCATTCCTGAGTCTACTTATCGATCCTTACTGGATGGCTGCGCCCATACCTTGGATCTGGATTTTTATGTACTCTGCTATGGATGGCTGCGCCCATTCCACATACATCATGTACTTGAGATATCAGTTGTACTTCTTCATGCAAGTTCTCCGGCGGTAGTGTTTTCAGTTGGCCATGTTCTTGTAAAGCATTTTACCCCTCTCTCTCTTGGGCCTCATGCTTTAGGGGGCATCTGTTACACAGTAATTTTTCACTGTCCCTGTTACCCCTTCTCCCGTACATTGGAGGACTTATTCCAGGACCTGTGAGAAGTGACATAACTTGAAAACACTTGCATTGTATCCCCTTGAGTATGTACTTCATATGCCCTGAAGACACCTTCTGCAAAATACCCATAAAAATAGCCCTTTTTCCATTGGTGTTGTTCCACAGTGTATCACTCACGCCAATGGGGGAAATCCTCCAAAGAGGGCGCGCCACCTGGCACTCTGTCTCAGAGTCGCACTCGCACCAGCCCAGTTGGGTAAAGTTTTTAACAAACAAACTTACAAAGGTTCTTGCTAACCCATTCATGAACTGATTGCATCTTGAGTTGGTTCAGTTTGGCTTTGAATCTCCATAGAAGGGAAGTTGTTCGCCACCTTCTCATGGAAGCTTCTTAGTGATAAAGCCAACCCCATGAATATTGTGGAAATCCTAACTCCTTCCCCTCTATCTATAAAAGCTTGTCCTTTTGCCTTTGACAAGATAGTTCTAGTTCCAAGTTCGAGAATTCCAAAGATTGAGAATTGTCAAGTTCATGCTGCAAGAAGCCTTCTTCATCCCCATAAGGATAAATCTTAAGTGAGGAGATTCTTGTCCAAGTGACCAAGGAGAGAGAGGCTTGTTCCCCATTCCCAACATGCTTTGCAAGGCATGTGTTGTTGATCACCCAGCCAAAGGAGGATTTGACGTCAAAACTATGGTTGTATTCTTCTTTGTTTATCAATAATAATAGACAACTATCATTATGGTTCCACTCTTATTGTCTTTATAATGATGTTTGAGTTATATCCTTTCTTAATGATATATAGATGCATCTCTTGGATTTTATGCTTGTATTTGTGTCGTTCTTTGCATGTTCAGGTGTCCGTTCACAAGGATTGTGGGGATTGTGACCAGCCGGAGCAAAGGAATGGGAGTGACGACTCTTCTACAAGTACTAGCGTTGGATTTGAGGTAGGCCCTCATCATCGGTCTTTAATTTTCAATTAGGAACCTGCGTGTTAGCGTTGTTTGATTGTTGCTAGACCCCATTTGGGCTAGTGGGATCGCCTATATCCGCAGAGGGGATTTACCTCCGCAACATGCAGGATCATTATGTCACAAGGGTCATGGTCATGCAAAAGGGGCTGCGCGGGTCGGCTGGAAGGCGACCGTTGATGTCACTGTTCATGACAAGAGGTCCAATGTAAGGTAGAAAGGAGTGGGTGGTGGGCCATTAAGACAGGAATTAAGAGCTAGATTCGGGATGATCTGCCGCCAAGAAGGTATTAATGACTCAAAAGTGGAGGGAATGGTCGAATTCAAATTCAAACGATACTATAAAATCCGTTGGGGTAGCCTCAAGGCAACACTTGGTTGTTTAATATTTGAGCGAGTACAAAGCATTGAGCAACAAGCACCTTAAACACAGTGATGACTGTGAGAACCAGGGTGCGATTCACAGATGTTACCCCAGAGCCCCGTGTGATGTAGGAGGAGCTTGGAGAGGCGTCAGGTGCACTAGAAATTCCTAATTCACCACGTACACCACGACCATAGAAGGACAAGCACATAATGGGGCCAGTCCGTGTATCACCACGAAACCCACGGTTTAGTAAATTGTCAATGATAGAGAAGGGCAAAGCCGTCACCTTTGAAACAGAGGAGGAGGAGGAAGATCTGCAAGCCTTGATAGCCCAAATTAAAGCATAGGATGATGAGGTAGAGAATGTCTCCCAAGTGCCTTCAACGATAAAGTTACCCCCCTACATCCCCCCATGGAAGGGGACAGCCAAGATGCCGAAGGACCTGGAGGCCACAAAGAGTGCGCTCCAGACCCCACTCCTTTCGGATAAAATAAGGTTTGAAGGTCCATCAATGGGATGGGTACCTAATATAAAGTTCGAAGACTAGGACCTCATGGATAGTGAGAAGTTCCCATAGTTGACCGTGGAGAAATTATTGCAGCAGAAATGGTTACACGGTGTGGGGAGGGCTGGGTTGATCCATCTGTGGTGGATACCCCACTACCACCGCGTGCCCATCACAATTTTTTTCATCCAGCAACTACTATGCCTGGTACATGATGGGTATCTCTGGTTGGAGGAGCCGATTCCCATCACGGCTGATTTTATTCATCGGATTTCTCGGATGCCCAGCAAAGGAAACAATCCATCATCCATAGCAGGAAAGAGCCGCGACTTGGCCCTTGCAGAAGCTATGGAGTGATTTGAAATCACCCATAGATGACCTCAGAGAAATAATGAAGGTATTACAGACTCAAGTGTTGGGGTGTGCCTATGTTATTTTATGCAATGGATCGATAAGATTTCGAAATACACAGACACTGAAACAGTAAGAGAAACACAGTAAGCAAACACATAAAACACAACAAGCTTAATAAGGAGTTCACCCAATCCTCCTGGGCTATGTCTCCTGGTCCAGCCTTCAGTGGTGGCCTTTTCACACGGTAAACTATATGGGATTGGGACGGGTATGTACAAAGGTGAGCCATCCTGCCTAATGGGTGCGCGCTTTTCATACGTTTGCCTTCTCTTCAACGCGTTTTGGTTGGATGAAACTGACCCTGCCCACGAGGGGATATCCGACTGACCCTATGCCTTAAAGCAGATTTTTTTACAATAGTGAGCTCAAATTGAGTCTCACAGAACAGAGGATGATTAGTAGGATGGTACTTGGATTCCCCTAGTATCTAGAGTACACAGACTCCCCTTATTGAATTTCGACCTCAACTGGTTGTTAGAGTTGGTCTTTACATCCCTCCGTCAGAGATCATTTCTCTTATTGCATTTCATTATTTAAGTGTCTCACTCGATTCACTTAGTTTCATTCTGCTAGGAGCATGTCATAATCTGACAGAAGGGTCTTGTTATTCATTATCCCTCATGCCTTGCACTGCTAGCTCAGGTCTATTCATTAAAATCAATTTTTGAGTCAATTACAGTCTTGTTTTAGTCCTTTGATCAACAAGTGTCGTTTTAGTCACTAGGTCTAGGGTTTCACAAGTTGTGTCTTCAAGATGTCCAATAAAGCTAGTAGGCTAGAGGGAGGTTCTTAATAAGTTGTCATTTCAAATATTTTCATCGTCATATGGATGGATTATGATTGTTCTTCAAAAATCTGTTTTGAAGAAAAGTCGACATTTCGTTTTTTGTAATAATTTCAAAAAAAATTCAGTTCTTGAATTCTTCAGGCACAGCCGTGGTCTCCTTTACCAAATTCCATGACAACTATCCCTGCAAAAAATTTCCGAAAATCTCATCATTTCAGTCAAAAAATCAAAAAGGAAATTCAAAAACAGAGTTGTATTAAAATGTCAAAAAGTACCAATGCCAAACATTACAAAAATGGGTTTTGAAGAACCCAAAATCAAATCCATATCTCCATGTCTTTATAAAGATAATTCCATGAGGATCAATGTCATTCTGCATGCCAAGGTCAAAGGGAAGCATTTCAAACTGAATTGGGTGAGCAAGTGTGCAGCTTGGGTGAAGTTGATTGAAACTAGGTCGGCACGCCGCATAGAACAGGTGGCGCAGTGCACTGGAGGGGCGCGGCGCACTGAGAGGATAAACCTAGTGTAAATTTCCATAGGCGCAGCGCACCAGGAGGGTGCGGCGCGTTGGGTATGCAGCGCAACACATACAGTCCAAGGCCCGCAAATGTTTGAAATTTCTCCAAATTGTCATTTATTTGCATGGATTTGCCAGGTAGGGTCGATATCATAATGCTTTATCCAATTTTGTGATAAGTGATGGTGGTTCATGGATGCTAATGATTGAAACACAATCTTAATCCCTACATCTAAAGTGCCTCAGAAAAGAATTGCTTTGGGTTCCCAATTCACTATTTTGCTACCAAAGTCACTCTTCCTCCCCATTTCTTCCTTGTTTCATCATTTCCTATCGCCCCCCCGTAAGCTCATCAATTCCCTCTCCTACATTCTCTTCCCCAAATTCAATTTCCAAATCCCAAACCCCAAAACCCTAGCCCTTACAAAAAATCTCCTAACCCCATACTTAAAATCCCTCAAACCCTCTTACCTTTCCCTGATAAAATTTATCCTAATATTCCCTAATCCTCCCTTACTAGTTTCCCCTTCCTAACAGTCCCTTGTTGCATTTTTCCCCTTGGTGGCAGATTTCAACCATATTACAAACAGAGCAGTCCAACACAGTTTTATCACCATAATCCTTTTCTCCAAGACAGTTTGTACAGTAGTAGTGATGTCATCCGGTCATTCATCCGATTATGAAGTAGAGACCCAAAGTGACTCACCCACAGAGGGACATGCACCCTGGAGGCCTCATAAAGGTGGCAGACATGTTAGATAAGAACCGACCACCCTTACAGAAGTGCAGGCCTACCCTCTTGCCGTTTCTTGTTTTCAGTTTCATTCATGCTATGAATTTTGCGAGAAGGTTTCTACTATTCAAGTCCATCATGAGTTGGCTCGCTTATTTGTATTACATTTACATGGTGATCGAGTTACTTTGGCTGGTGTCACTTTCACACTTACACCAGATTCTATCTCGTTAGCAACCGACATACCGAACATTGGAGAACCATGGAACAAAAAGCAGAAGATTGACCGGCAACATTATGAGCCATATATTAAACTCGGTTTCTTGAGGCAACTCAAGAGAGTGTTCCCGTTCTAATACCTCAAAGATGAATATGCTCCATTAATGAAATAAATCATGAAGTATTTCAGCTGTGAAGGTCGCTTCTCTCGAGTATATGCTTATCACATCAAGTTGGTCATACATTTCACCTGGGTAAGAATGATGAACATTCCTTATTTCATATGCCGAAACATAGAGAGGATGACCGCCCTTGTGCAGCACAAGACCCCTGAGTAGCAGTTCAACAACATTTTCCATTTTTCTCTCATTAAGATTTTGGTGGTTCATCAGCTTGGATTACAGGGTATCACTTGGGATGATTTCATCTCTCATGACTTTTTTAGAGCTTCACAGGGACTTTCAAAGGTTGGGCATGAGACAGGTGGACCTTCTCATCAGTATGAGTGCCATGAGACCGTTAGTGTGCCTGTGTTCAGTACATATTAGAGGGGCACTAGACATTTGTTTGCAGCAGTGAAGTGAGTGTTATCTCCACCCAGTGTGGAAGAGGCCTCGTTTCCGACATCAACACCACATGTACAGGACAAAGGCAAGAGGCCAATGCAGGATGAGGGGCCGTCAAGTGAACGAGAGACCGACTTCATTCTCATTCATGATGATGATATAGATATGGGGCCAGAAAGTGCCAAACTTAGAGAGATCATCCAGGAGTAGCAGACAGAGATCAAAGCCTTGTCTCTCAATTTGGAGAGGGCTAAGTGGATTATCAGATACTTGGAGCAGTGGAACAAACAGCTTGAAGATCAGCATACAATCATGGTGTTACACAGTAATTTGTCACTGTCCATGTTACCCCTTCTCCTGCACCTTGGAGGACTTGTTCCGGGACCTGTGAGAAGTGACATAACCTGAAAACACTTGCATTGTATCCCTTAAGTATGTACTTCATATGCTCTGAAGACACCTTCTGCAAAATACCCATAAAAGTAGCCCTTTTTCCATTGGCGTTGTTCCACAGTGTATCACTCATGCCAATGGGGGAAATCCTCCAAAGAGGGTGCGCCAGCTGGCGCTTTTTCTTAGAGTCGCACTCACGCCAACCTAGTTGGGTAAAGTTTTTAACAAACCAACTTGTGAAGGTTCTTCCTAACCTATTCATGAACTGATTCCAGTTTGAGTTAGTTCAGTAGGGCTTCGAATCTCCATAGAAGGGAAGTAGTTCTCCACCTCTCATGGAAACTTCTTAATGATAAGGCCAATCCCATGAATCTTGTGGATTATCCTAACTCCTTCTCCTTTCTCTATATAAGCTTGTCCTTTTGCCTTTGACAAGCTAGTTAGTAATTCTACTCTCCAAGCTCCAAATTCTAAGTCCCAAAGTCTGAGAATTGCTAAACTCATGCTACAAGAGGCCTTCTTCATCCCCATAAGGCTAAATCTTGAATGAGGAGATTCTTGTCCAAGTAACCAAGGAGAGAGAGGCTTGTTCCCCATTCCCAACAAGATTTGCAAGGCATGTGTTGCTGATCACCCAGCCAAAGGAGGATTTGACGTCAGAACTATGGTTGTATTCTTCTTTGTTTATCAATAATAATAGACGACTATCATTATGGTTCCACTCTTATTGTCTTTTATAATGATGATTGAGTTATATCCTTTCTGACTGATCTATAGTTGCATCTATTGGATTTTATGCTTGTATTTGTGTCGTTCTTTGCATGTGTAGGTGTCCGTTCACGAGGATTGTAGGGATTGTGACCAGTCGGAGCGAAGGAACGGGAGCGTCGACTCTTCTACAAGTACTAGCGTTGGAATCTAGGTAGGCCCTCATCATCAGTCTTTGATTTGCAATTAGGAACCTGCGTGTTAGCGTTGTTTAATTGTTGCTAGACCCCATTTGGGCTAGTAGGGATCGCCTCTGTCCACAGAGGGGATTTACCTCCACAACAAGAATTGTAGCACATGTCTGGTGGCTTTTCAACACATATTACAAACATATTTTTTAAAGTAATTTGCATATTGATAAACTAGGTCTCTAGCTCAACTTGGATTTCTATTCGCAAAGGGGAACTAGAAGGGAAAAAGCTAGTTGCTAAGGATGTCAAAAATCAAAGCAATCTTAAAAAAATATTAAAATCACCAATTGCATATTAATGTTTAAAGAGCATTCGCACATTCCCTTACTATTTTGAACATTTACAAAAGGATATCTTTTCGATGATACAATTTCTTGGCCCACCGACTTTCTTGGTCACATTCACTAGTGTTGATCATCTTTGGGATCCATTGATAAATGCACTAAAAATGCAAAGAATTGACTCAATAACAAATCAAAAAAACAATTCTGATGATGAATGTGTTGACACATTGATCAAACATCAACCAATCATTTGTAGTTGATATTATAGGCATATAATCTCATCATTATGTTCCTTGATAGCAAAAAACAATGAATTATCTGGTCAAGTGAGAGATTATTTTTGTCGCAAAGTTCAAAGTAGAGGAACAAAGCATGACCATGGATTTCTTTGGATTCAGGATGCGCCAATATATCAACATTCTCCTGATGTCAATGGCATAACTTCCATTGATCATTATTTGACTTCTAATTCAACAATGTTGTCGGATAAAATGATTCAATTTCAAACACATCACCACACAAAAACTTGCAAAAAACATAAAAATTCTACTTGTAGATTTCATTTTCCTTCCACCAATTGATGATACTTGTATCTTACACCCTTTGTGCAATGAAAACAATGATATCCAAGCAATGCAAAAGAAACTTTCATTTCTTCTACGGAACAAATCCTATTAAAAAAACATAACATTTGGCTTGTTTTTAGTTGATCTTAGAATTACAAAAAATGAATACATCATGCTCTTACGCTTTTGTATTACTCGGCCAATTGTACTACTCAAAATAAATCCTTGCGATGTGTGGATAAATACATTTGCAAAAAAAATCTTTTCGCTGTGGAAAGCAAACACAGAGGCTCAATTCATTTTAGATGCCTATGTTGCAGCAACATATTGCAACCCTTATATGACAAAAACCTTCAAACAAATTTGAGAAAATTGCATGTCTGGTGGAGACAACAAAATTGAAACTATTTGTAAACTTGGAAACACATTTCTAAATATGCAACAAATGTCAAGTAGACATGCAATCCACATTTCTCTATCATTGCCTTTGTATTCATCCTCTAGAAAAACAGTGTTCATTAACACTGCTCTAGCTAAAAAAAAAACATATGTTCTAAAAATACCTATATTGTTACAACAAGAACCCAATAATTCTAAAGATATTGTTTGCATGACAACCATTGATAGATATGTCGCACAACCCACTGCCTTTGAGAAAGTTGCTTGGCAGAATATGTTTCCTCCTATTCAATCACAAATCGAGGAAAGCACTTCTATTTGTTCATCACTGGAGGTGCAGGCAGAGGAAAGACATTCATTGCACAAACACTTTACCATGCACTAGTGCGTCTCTATAACAAAGACTTACAAAGTCACCCCTTGAAGAAAATGGGTCTAATAATTGCATTTACTAGCAAAGTTACATATATTGCACATGGTATCACAGTCCATTCAGCTTTGCATTTGCCACTTTCAGCATGTCACATGGTGTCATTGGCTTCTAACACACTTGATATATTGAGCAAAGAATATAAACAACTTAAATTTCTATTGAAAGATGAAGCTTCATTAATTGGCTATCGATTGCTATATAACATTGACAAGCGACTTCGCGAAATCATGCACACTCCAACTTCCCTGTTTGGCAATCTTGACATAATATTATGTGGTGCCTATGTCAAGCACAACCTGTACATGATTTTTGGATATTTGAACAACCGTGTCTTAAAGGAACTGTTGTTCCTTACAACTTTTGGAAAGACAACGTGAAAACCTATGAACTAAAACAAGTATTGCGACAAGACAATAAAGATTTTGTATCGATCTTAAACGGAATTAGGACATGTTCACATGCTGACGATGATATTTCATTCTTGAACAAACATTGTTATAGATGTGCACCAAATGATCCAACCTTTCCATACTTCTTCTACTTAAAGACTTACAAAGTGACCCCTTGAAAAAAGAGGGTCTAATAATTGCATTTACTGGCAAAGTTGCATATATTGCACATGGTATCACAGTCCATTCAGCTTTGCATTTTCCACTTTCACCATGTCACATGGTGCCATTGGCTTCTAACACGCTTGATATATTGAACAAAGAATATAAACAACTTAATTTTTTGTTGATAGATGAAGCTCCATTAATTGGGCTATCGATTGCTATATAACATTGACAAGCGACTTTGCGAAATCATGCACACTCCAACTTCCCTGTTTGGAAATCTCGACATAATATTATGTGGTGACATATGTCAACCACAACCTATACATGATTTTTGGATATTTGAACAACCGTGTCTTAAAGGAACTATTGTTCTTTACAACTTTTGGAAAGACAACGTGGAAACCTATGAATTGAAACAAGTATTGCAACAAGACAATAAAGATTTCGTATCGATCTTAAACATAATTAGGACATGTTCACATACTAACAATGATATTGCATTCTTGAACAAACATTGTTATAGATGTGCACCAAATGATCCAACCTTTCCATACCTCTTCTACTTAAAACAAGAATGTACATGAACATAATGAAAGAATGTTGTCTGTCATCAACAAAGAAGCAATCATATTAAACACACATGATAGAACAATTGAATCAACAAATACAAATCATAATAAAAACATCAAAACGTAATTGTCATCTACCATTATGCTCAAAGAAAATATGCTTATTGAACTAATTGGCGCAAATTACGATATTCAGGATGGCTTGGTTAATGCTACTGAAGGAATTTTTAGAGCATCCATGACATTTGAAAATGGTGCAATTTGGATTGAATTTACTGATCCAACTGTTGGCACTATTCAACAGGAAAAAAAAAAAAAAAAGATGGAATAATGTCTACATGGAAAAAAAAAAAAAAAAAAAAAAAGATGGAATAATGTCTACATGGACACCTATTACTAGAGTTTGTAGGAATAATGAATCAAACAACAAAATTAGTTTTACAAGAGAACAATTTCATGTTCAACTGGCATGTGCACGAACCATACATCGATCACAAGGGTTGACAATGGACAAATCGACTTTTGACCCAAAAGGATTTAGGAAACATGGACTCATCTATACTACACTTTCTCGTGTCAAAGATATTAAATCCTTATTTTTGCTAAACAAATTGGAACATAAATTTTTTTTCCTCAGTGACAAAGTTGATGTTGAGCTACATAGACTTAGAGAAAATGTCTCTTGTCAGCTTGAATATAGCATATATCAAAGTAAAACAAACGATGGCTTGACAGTATGTTCCTTCAACACACATAGTTTCTCCTTGCATTTTGAGGATATCATTGTTGAATATGATCTAATGAGTGCTAACATTCTTTGTTTCCAAGAAACAAAAACAAAATCACCTCCATGAAATCCGTTTTTTGCAAACAAATATCACTACATACATCTATTCCACTTACATGGAATTCTCACATACTACATTAAAAATATTGTAGTTGACAATCATTTCACTTATATAACGAGCCAAATTGAATCAACAATTGCAACATTCCATGTTGAAAAAAAAAGCCATTATGCTTGCAAATGTATACATTGCACCAAATACAAGTATTGAAGAAATAATTAATTTCATCAATTTCATTTTATAGCACACATGAAACAAATACCCAATTGTGCTTATTGGTGACTTCATTTTGGACAGGTTGCAAAATAGTCACCAACAAAGAAAACTACTTTTATTTATGCAAAATAATGGCTTCAATTTCCATACAAAAATGATAACAACTGACTATGGCTCAATTCTTGACCACTTTTGGACAAATATCTCAGCGAATATTGTTTCTTTCCATGCCTTCGATGCTTATTGGACAAATAATCATACGATTTGTATTACCATACCTTTGTTGTTGGCTTGAGTCATTCTGCCAATGTTCATGTCCTACAATTTCATTGTTCACTTATCACAATAGTTCTCACATTTGTCAATGTCCACCTTAGACGCATGTTATGATTTGCAAGCATGGAAAAACAAAGGAGTCACACACAAAAACAAACAAGAAAACAAAAAAAATGCAAATATCAAATTCTTGTATGTCTTTGAACCATCAACATAAATCTGTTTAGTTTATCTTCCATAATTGAAAAATTTTATGTCATAGTTACCATGGAATTTATGCATTTTGGCTTTCACTTCGTGACATTTTGTTCTATATACTGAATAACGTTGTTTGCTTTATTTTCTAGTTCATGTTTCATTGTTTCTTATCCAACTGTTTTTGAAAAAAAAGAACACATGTTTATGTAGCCATAATGATTCTTAATAACACATTTCAAAAATAAACTTTATGTGTGACTATCAATGAAATCTATAAAACATTTTTTATTGTAACTCATGCACATTGACGAAACAACCAACAATGGCTAATTATATAAAATAATAAAATAAAATAAATAATTAAATTGGGTAGTGTCCATACAATCCATGCTCATTTTACTTTTTGTTAATTCCCTTTGTTCAATTGTCCATTTCTTACATATCCATTTGTTTTCCTTACATTCTATTTCCACAAAACATTATATATATATAGTAGACTATACATAGTTTTAAAGGTTCTATATACACTTGTTTCATATTTAACCACTTGGATTTCCCTTTTTTGGTAGTAATTGGTCGAGTCATTTGCAACAACATCATGGAAACAACTAGCTCTAGCAAACAAGTGCTTGGAAAAGAAATAGTGGAAGATGGGAATCCAAAGAGGTTAGATTTATGTTGCATTGGATATTTGTATAATTAAATGACATGTTTGCATTAAATCAATGGCAATGTTTTTTAAAACATGTTGTTCTAATTTTGCATGTACACAAACCAAAAATAATGCAACCAACACCCTCCTCAATCGTTGAAATATGCTCAGGAGCATATGCAAAGATTATTGAAGGCGATATCTTGGTTATTTATGGGTCAGCACAAACTAAAAGCCCCAACTCACCTGCAAAGGCGCGGTTGCCCCATGCTAATTTGGTTGATAGCCACGGTCAACTGACTATCACAGTGAACATGAGCAACAATCTTATAGAGTGTTTCCAAGACATGTTTACTATTGGAAACAATGTTTGAATTACAAACTTTGCAATAAGAAACAAGGGAATTTATGAATGAGGAGATGCAAAATGTTGTATAGTGTTGCAGGACAAAACCATAATTGAATCAATTGCACAGGTTTGCAAAAAACATATACTAGCTTCAGATACAACAATACATAGTCATCTTGTTTCAAGTGATACATATGTATATTGGCTCAAAAGGAGCAATAATGATAGGTTGTCAACAAAATAACAAGCAACTTGAACTCAATATCAAAGATGGCGAAGCTGCAGGTGGCAATGCAATTGTAATTTTTCTGCTACAATAACCAAACTTATATTTTCACCAAAAGCTAATAGTTTCTTTCAAGCTGCGTTCTTATATCTTTGTGTTCCATTGCTATCAAACTATCAATTATCTCATCATTTCTTGTACAAATTGCTTAACCAAAAATATGTTACCTGATTTACTGTAGTTGTTATTGAATGATAGTCATGGAGACCATTTTTTCAAAATATAGCATGAATTGGCATCAAAGATGACTCCACTCTATTTGTTCAAAAACATTATTAGAAACAATGTGATAGGCAGCCAATAGTTGCGCTCTGGATCAACAACTTTTGTTGATCCATTGAATGATGAATTTGTAAGAGTGCATCTATTATCTTTTGTCAAGTCAATAACGCATGTATCTTTCCTAATACCTTGTTTTTTCAAGTAACAATAGTTTTACTTTGATATACAAAATCTTGCATTTTGGCGAAACATATTTGAACCTAACAACTAAAAAAAAAACAGATGGAAGGAGTGCTAAAAGCCAAAAATGTTTTCTCTCCTCCTTTTCAGCAAATTTGCAGTAAATGCAAACAACTTGTTCATCCAAACACGACTAAATGCACAATCTGCAAATATAACACAACAATTAATTATGAGCACAATGTTGAATGTACACTGGAAATAGATGACTGCAAAATTGATTGTATGTTGCAAATGTCGCAGCTAAAAGAACATTGCCCAGTTATTGCTGAGACAAGCTTCTGACAATACATGTAGAACATATAATCTACAGTTTTCAATCTAAGAAAACTTTGTATTTGAGGTATTTTCACTTTAACAGTTAACAACATTATTGTTGAGATAAAAGAGTTGTGACCAACAAAAAAAATTATTCCTCTAGGCATCAAGTTTATATATTTTGACAGTTAAGATATTCTTCATCTTTCCATTTTTACCTTCTGCATTTCACCAGGTCATAATTAACAAATCCTTGCACCAACACTAATGTATAGTTTTGTTTTTATTGCAGGTTCCAAAATTGCAAAATACAAAAACATCTTATTCACTGCCTTATTGATGTTTGCTACAATACCTAGAATCAATGATTTTTTTTATAACTAGTTCTTGCTCTCTTTTTCCTAGAACTTTTGAATCAAACATTTTTTCCTCCTGTAAATGAAAACAAAGACCTAGATGCACATTATGCAGTATAATAATTCAGTTACATACAAAATTCTGCCAAACTATGACATCATTTTGTTAATAGGATCATAATATCTCAGTTCCACAGTGATATAATGTAACTCCAAAATACTTATTATACCATATTATATATGTGCCCATATTTTTCTCTCCACTCTTGGAATATTAACTTGGATTCTCATTTGCCGTGAATTATGGAATTATGTTGTGTTAGGAAAAAAAAGAAAAGAAAAAAAGGAGTTGCATGTGTGTCAATCTCTTGATTTATGTATATGCTCAATGAAATGTTCTGTGTTGAAAGAAACCACGACAGGAAAATTGAGATATATGTGTTCTCCTTTTCTTTTCCCATATATCAAATTCTCCTGAAAATTTATATTTGTATTTGCACAATTGTTTTTCATTTTGTATTCATTTGATGATTAGCTTTCTTGTTTTCCTTTTCTAAGTTATATAGTGTTGCATTGTAGTTATATACAATTGCAAATTTATTGCCTAATGAATTAACAAAGCTTATATCTCATTTATGTTTTCTAATTTTTTTGTCTCCTCTTATAAATCATTTTAACTCACAAAAAAAATTGCAAATTTAACTATAATCTAAGCAGATTGTGGTTTTATTGATGTTAGGTGCTTCAACTATGGTGCTCAATAACTATTTGCTTGTTTTTCCCGAGGCATAAATGGTGACGAATGTGCGTAGTTTCTACAACCACTTGTTCTTTCCAAATTTTCTACCAAACCAGTGCATCATTTTGTTAATAAGATCATAATATCTATGTTGCACAAAAACATAATGTAAGTCCAAAAAATTTATTATACCATATTTATGCCAAAGGCGTTTTTCACTGCGAGCTTGGTGTGAGCAAACACTGTTCACCCCAGCCAATCCCCTTGCTTCGTTTTCGTTGTCCTCCAGCGAATTTACACATGGAAAATTCACAAGCGAGGTGATAAACTTCGGATCAATCCACTGCTGGGATCGACATACATATAGGTTCAATAGTCAGTCGAAGAAGGTGTTGACGTGTTTTAACTGCCTTTGGAAAAGATAAGATGGGGTATAATCACCCAATAAATATTGGGCAAGTGCAAACGTAGTCAGGTAAGAGGTGGTAAATTGTGAAAACAAAGCTTGGTGGTTAAAAGGGGTCATGGTTCCCTGAGATCGTTCTCTTAGAATCTTAAGAAAGTGTTCGCAAGTGTCTACGAGCTTACATAATAGGTTACAGGTTCTAATTCGGGGAAGAGCATAGAGGCCATCTACAGTACTAACACGAATAAACGGAAATGTGGAATAATTCATCTCCATGATGATTGTCGATGTGTGATTCAACACTCTCACCTCTTCTTGCGCCAACCAAACCAGTCGCACCACCACCAAGCAGAGCGTTTTCTCGTTATTATCTTGCATTTTCCAGAGCTTCGTCAGTTAACAAAAATGGCTTGAGTTATGGTCACACTTTTTCTGAATTTCGTGGGAGAAGGAAAGTGTTGCCTCTGTTCTCTGCATTGAGTGAAAAATCCCAACAACAAGAGACAAAACCATAATCCATCAGAGATGGGGGTTTTGTTACTAAATTTGCAGATTATTTAAGCAATAGAGTTTATGACAATGAAAGGCAATGGGATAAAAGAGTTGCCAGGAGAAAGGTTGAAAGCCACGCTTACTTCTTTGGTGCCGTCACTTCCATCGTTGGGATTACTAGCATGGTCATTACAGCTGTTTACTACAGATTTGTTTGGCAGATGTAGGTTTAAATTTCAATTCTCAGCCCCAACTATCACTTTTCCCATCTTTTGAATACTTCCACTTCACAGTTATGATAATATACTGTTAATTATTTCACCTCTAGGTGGATATTAGAACCATTTAGATGGGTGTGTTCTTTTGGATATAAATTCTTAGTAGTTAGTGGCTTTCTTGTCTTTATGCTCATATGTATGAGATGACACAAGTATATTACCTTGCTTGTTCTCTAATGGAATTTGTATGCGGGTTGCAAAGGTTCCCTACACAAGGATGTTTGGCACATTTTCATTAGCAGTGGGAGCCACGATATGTGAAAATTCTCTACTTGAGCTATAGGTATTAGATTTGGAACTAATTATTCAAATAATGACTCTAAAATGTTCTTGTATAGGTTGGAATGGAATATTGGGATCGCTAGGCTCATCGAGCTCTCTGGTATGCCTCGTTGTGGCAAATGCATGAGGTATAACTACAATTCACAAAAATGTGGACCAAGAATTAATTATTTAAAAGAACAACCCAACTGTGACATAGCATATATGTTTTGCACTATGAAATCCCCTTTTGCTTCATTGATTACAAGGTTGTGGAGATGTTAGTTTTACATTCTAATTGAGAATCCACTTTCTTTGGGCAATCCCATCACACACCAAGGGAGGGGCCTTTTGAGTTGAATGACATGTTTTCTATCATCAACATTGTTCATCCATTGCATTCCTGGCTTATGGATTCTTTCACAAAGGCCTTGTGCCAGGTCTTTGTTTTGGTATTGTAAGTACTTGCCTTTGTTTTGACTGTTGCTACCATTAAAATTCATAGAAGTACTAAATTGACAATATTCTTTAAAGAATGATGTGATCACTGTAAATTTAAACCAAGTTTGACTTAACAACTATGTCAAGGTGATTTTAAACACCACTATGTTAGTCACTCTATTATCAACCTACCGTGCATTTTGAAAAATTCCTCAAGGGCTTGGTATCACTGTTTTTGGGATGGCATATATGTTTGTCCATGATGGTCTTGTTCATCGCCATTTTCTGTTGGGACTATTGTTGATGTTCCATATCTTCTTAAGGTAGCAGTTGCACATCAGGTTTGTTCCTAGATTCCTTATCATATCTATATAAAATGCTTCATCTATTTGTGAGTTATTGTTGGCATTATGATACAGGTGTTATCCTTGATGGCAACTCACTCAGATGACAGTTCTTAGTGCAGTAGCAAAGAATTACAGATCAGACTACAGAGAATGAAGAAAGAGAGGTATACGCAGGTTCACCTTGACAGAGTAGCGTATACACGCGGGTTAACAGACCAAAAGGAGCGTATAACGTACACACACACTTTCATGGAATGAAAAGCATGTATCTCTTGGAAAACTAAGTTTTGGTCCAAGGTATTTGGTCCATGGTATTTTGATCCATGGTATTGGTCCATGGTATTCGGTCCGAGGTATTGACCCCAGGTATTGGGTCCAAGGTATTGGTCCTAAGTGGTTTTGGTCCATGGTATTGAGAGAGGCCTAAAACTATATAAGGAGGAGAAGATCATTAGGCCAGGGTGTGCAAAGGTGTGCAAATATTGAATATCTGATGAAGTGTGAGATCCAGTATGCAGGTTATGGGTTTGTGATGCTTTGCTTGATCTGAACCAAGGATGCACCTATGTGGTTGATGATGGATGATGGATCGAGATCTTAAGTCTTGGAATTTATTATCATTATGTGGTTTCATCATGGATAGACTAGATCTTATTACTAACGCATATTTTATTGTATAAATGTTATGATCTGGGTATCAATGATGTCTGGAATAGCTGCAAAGTTATGAGTAAATATTTGCAGATCTGTACATGGGTTCGTCTTGGTAAAAGCTCGTATACACGCTAGTTCGGCTCATCAGAGTCGCGTATATAGTATGAAGTATGATATCTGAAGTTGCAGTTGGATCTGGTTGTTGTTACAGAGTTCTGGTTTCTGCTTTGTGTTCTGGTGACTGTGTTTTGATGACAGGGTTTCAGTGATTCAGTAGTGGGTGATTCAGAGATTGATGATTGAATGATTGGTTAATGCAATGGTTGTATTGCAATGGTGATTGATTTTGAGCTTCAATGTTGTTGATGGGTCCAGTATGAAAATTGGATGAAACATGGCCTTCAGATTATGGTGTTGTGTTCCAGGAGTATCCAGTCTGAAAATTTAAGAAACGTGGTCCCTGGAGGAAGAAAAAAGGTCGTAGCCTTCTGTAGGCCAGCGCCTACGTACTGGTAAACATATCGGGCAGTACAAGAGCCAGGGGGTTGGAGCTCCCTTCCAGTAGTAGCTGGAAAACGAGAGAGGGTTGTAGCCTTCTGTAGGCCAACGCTTACATACTATTAAATATATTGGCTAGTACAAGAGCCAAGGGGTTGTAGCTCCCTTCCAGTAGTAGCTGGAGAATGAGAGAAGGTTGTAGCCTTCTGCAGGTGGGTGCCTGCGTACTAGTATGAGTCCGCGCCAGTACAAGATTGTAAACAGGTTTTTCAAGGAAGACGGCAACAGGTGGTTTTTGTCTCGCATTGGGTTTCCACCTTATATCATGGTGTTCATGTGTGTGATGATCTGTTCTGTTTTTACTGCACTTGATTATTGTTTATATGGTTAATGAAGTTCTAATGCACTTATTAAAGATCAACATATGATGAATTAATTGAATCATAAGTTTGTTGGATATATGCTAGTTTCCTTAAACACAGTTGCATGTACACGCTAGTTACCTGTTGGGTGTGGATCTTGATTATCTTATGTATTCAAAGGTCTCGGCCGAATGTATACCCCAGGAAGATTATACACCCCTCCACATGGGGGGGTGTGGGAGGGACTTATGCCCCCCCCCCCCCCCCCGGCGGGGGTTTTGGGGGGTCCGGGGGCCAACAGTCCCCCGGTGGGGGTTCGGGGGCAGCGCCCTCGAAGCTAAAAACTAGATGTAAAATTGCCTTGTAAAAGTCTAGTAATTTCTAGTCAATCTAGGCCGTTCATTAAGCGGATGATCTGACGGTAGAAGTTATGTTTAATTTAGGTTTTTTTGCTCTAGAAGGAAACCCCTCGCTATATATGAGGGAATTGTATTGCGTCTATGTATATCTGTATTCTGAGTGAGGAAGAGAGAGGAGATTGAGAGCGAAGAGGGTGTTACAATGGATCTGCTGTAAGTTGTATCTCTTCATTTTGCTAGATAATATAAAAGGAAGGACTGGTTGTTTCTCCGTGGACGTAGCCCAAACTGGGTGAACCACGTATATCTGTGTCTCTATTGTTTTATGCATTTTT
The DNA here is from genome assembly GCA_000404065.3 of Pinus taeda. Classification (NCBI taxonomy): domain Eukaryota; kingdom Viridiplantae; phylum Streptophyta; class Pinopsida; order Pinales; family Pinaceae; genus Pinus; species Pinus taeda. The sequence goes on along the minus strand of APFE030096263.1, from coordinate 97,332 downwards.
TGTGTTTATATTTCTGCAACATTTTATGTGTTCCATTGCTTTGTAATATATAATTTTCTAACATTACCTTCATTGAAGTAGTGTATATGAATTTGAGTATGAAAAGAAAAAGATTGTTGGAAATAATACTGATTCACCACCCCCCCCCCCTCCCAGTATTATTTCCAACAATTGGTATCAAAGTAGGTCCTTTGGTAGAAGCTTGATTGCTTGAAGGAGATCCGTAGAACAATGGGAAAGAAAGCGTGTCAGAAGAAGAAGACAGCTCAAAGGAACAACGACAGCTTGTTGTTAGGTGGAAGCAAGTATTCAGATTCTGAATCACCTTAGATTGAAGATGAACAAGCAAATGAAGCATCAGATAAAATCATAGATCAACAAGATCTATTTAACAAAAGGGAGTCTGCCCTCAAAGAAGAAGTTACCAGATTAAAAGCTCAACTGGAGTGTGCCTTCGAAGTACGTCAAATGTTGCAGGATGAAGTGATATCATTAAAAAATAAGCAGAATGAAGTAGATAAAGAACAAGAAAATGGGATTCTCAAATTAAGGCAACAAGTGGAAGAAGGAAGAAAGGTTGCATAAATCTTGAAGAAGCAACATCTGGAAAAGGAAAAGCAATATCAGGTTGAGGTAAATATCTTAAAAGGTAAATTAGAGGAAAATGATAAACTGCTATGATTTCAAGACAGTACTAAGATTTTGGATGATATTCTTAGTAGTCAAAGATCTCTTGCCATACAAACTGGTCTTGGTTTTTATGAATCTGTTGAAGGTGAATCTAGCTCACAGGGTGAGGCAAGGAACTCTAATGCAAAACCTGAAATTCTCAACAAGGAGATAAGAGGTCAACCCCATCATCAACCAAGGAAATAAATTATTCAAAGAAAATCTTTTACTCTTAACTGTGGAAGTGCTAGACGGTTATTTCCTCCAATGAATAATGTTGAATGTTTCATATGTCATAATTTTGGACATGTTGCAGCCAGATGCAAAAGTAGAATGGTTCAAGACGGTCACATAGAAAGATCATCACATTCCAGGTACTTTAAGGGATATTGTTTTGCTTGCAATATGTTTGGTCACAAAGCCATTGCTGCTATAGAAGGAATATGAAACATGTAAGATGTTATGCATGTAACAAGTTTGGACACATAGCAAAGGAATGCAGGAGAATATTTTGGGCACCATACCAAAAGGAGAAAACATCATCACAATCGAAGATATGGAAGAAGAAGGAAGTACAGTCAGAAAGATGTGGCATAGCAGAGTATACAGACATGATAGACTCAGAGGGAGCTGAAAGTGTGAAACTTCAGTGTTCTACATCTCATAAGCAGGTTTCATGAAGACAGGTTGCGTATATACGTGAGTTCGAAGCTACACAGTCGCGTATATGTTGGTTTGAGGAAAAGCAGTGGGATAGACTCAAGAAAAAGTGTCTGATATGGTTTAGACAATTATTTGCTCTATTCGATCTTGGTTACAATCTGCTGATGATGTGTGGAAATGTGTTGGTACTCATAAGATGTTATTTAGAAGTATTTTTTATTCTCACAAGTTAACTTGATGTATATCTCATTGATGATGATGCCTTGATACTTCTTGTTGATATGCATGATCAGATCTGACAGTGAACAGATGGAACAGGTTCAAGGGAAGCATATGCTTCGAATAATGCATTGTTGGCATTATGGTTAGAAGTCTTTGGTGATGATGCTTATGTGGCTAAATGATACATCGTGCTACTTATTGTTGGTTGGTCAAGAGAATGGTATTGCAGATGCTATTGTTGATGACTATCATGGTCTTGTTTAGATTGCTAGTCCTTGTTATAAAAGTCATGTATATCATTTGATGTAAAGGTCATGAAAAGACCTAATTTTTAACCCCATTTTGCATGGGAAGGATGATGCAATAATGTCATGTATAAACATTTGGTATATCCCCACTTAGTTGGGTGGATGAGTAAAAAATGGAGTATTCCCACTTGGTTGGGAGAATGATGTATGTATGAGTCATTGGTGATAGGAAGGTCATACTCACATAGTTGAGTCATAGAGTCATGTTATTCTCTCGAAAATATTTTTGCAGACTCGGCTTGTCCTCAGGGGGAGCATGGACGGATTGGTACATCTTAGCATGTACAAAGTGGGAGCTCAATCAGATATTTCAGCATGTACTCAGGGGGAGTATGGACAGCATAATGTATATCAAAGGGAGAGAATATCTTGGTCCACCCTTTGCCCTTGATGTCAAAGGGGGAGAGTGACTTTGTGTGGTTGTTTCCATCAAGTCCAAAGGGGGAGATTGTTGGCGTTATGATACAGGTGTTGTCCTTGATGGCAACTCACTCAGATGACAATTCTCAGTGTAGTAGCAAAGAATTACAGATCAGACTATAGAGAATGAAGAAAGAGAGGTATACGCAGGTTCACCTTGACAGAGTAGAGTATACACGCGGGTTAACAGACCAAAAGGAGCGTATAACGTACACACGCACTTTCATGGAATGAAAAGCGCGTATAGCTTGGAAAACTAAGTTTTGATCCAAGGTATTTGGTCCATGGTATTTTGATCCATGGTATTGGTCCATGGTATTTGGTCCGAGGTATTGACCCCAGGTATTGGGTCCAAGGTATTGGTCCTAAGTGGTTTTGGTCCATGGTATTGAGAGAGGCCTAAAACTATATAAAGAGGAGAAGATCACTAGGCCAGGGTGTGCAAAGGTGTGCAAATATTGAATATCTGATGAAGTGTGAGATCCAGTATGCAGGCTATGGGTTTGTGATGCTTTGCTTGATCTAAACCAAGGATGCACCTATGTGGTTGATGATGGATGATGGATCGAGATCTTAAGGCTTGGAATTTATTATCATTATGTGGTTTTATCATGGATAGACTAGATCTGATTACTGACACATATTTTATTGTATAAATGTTATGATCTGGAATAACTGCAAAGTTATGAGTAAATATTTGCAGATTTGTACGTGGGTTCATCTTGGTAAAAGTGCGTATACATGCTGGTTCGGCTCATCAGATTCGCGTATACTGTATGAAGTATGATATCTGAAGTTGCAGTTGGATCTGGTTGTTGTTACAGAGTTCTAGTTTTTGCTTTGTGTTTTGATGAAAAGGTTTCAGTGATTCAGTAGTGGGTGATTCAGAGATTGATGATTGAATGATTGGTTAATGCAATGGTTGTATTGCAATGGTGATTGATTTTGAGCTTCAATGTTGTTGATGGCTCTAGTATGAAAATTGGATGAAACGTGGCCTTCAGATTATGATGTTGTGTTCCAGGAGTATCCATTCTGAAAATTTATGAAACGTGGTCCCTGGAGGAAGAAAGAAGGTCGTAGCCTTCTGTAGGCTGGCGCCTACATACTGGTAAACGTATCGCCCAGTACAAGAGCCAGGGGGTTGGAGCTCCCTTCCAGTAGCAGTTGGAAAATGAGAGAGGATTGTAGCCTTCTGTAGGCTGATGCCTACGTACTAGTAAATATATCGGCTAGTACAAGAGCCAAGGGGTTGTAGCTCCCTTCCAGTAGTAGCTGGAGAACGAGAGAAGGTTGTAGCCTTCTGCAGGTGGGTGCCTGTGTACTGGTATGAGTCTGCGCTGGTACAAGATTGTAAACAGGTTTTTCTTATATTAAAGGAAGATGGCAGCAGGTGGTTTTTGCCCCGCATTGGGTTTCCACCTTATATCATGGTGTTCATGTGTGTTTCTTATGTGTGATGATCTGTTCTATTTTTACTGCACTTGGTTACTGTTTATATGGTTAATGAAGTTCTGATGCACTAATTAAAGATCAACATATGATGAATTAATTGAATCGTAAGTTTGTTGGATATACATTAGTTGCCTTAAACACAGTTGCGTGTACACTCTAGTTACCTTCACTGAAGTAGCGTATATGAATTTGAGTATGAAAAGAAAAAGATTATTTGACTCATACTGATTCACACTCTCCCCCCCCCCCCCCCTTAGTATTATTTCCAACATTAGACATAAATTTCTTTCCAGAAAGTAGCGAATCTCATATAGGTTTGTTTAAATGCCATTGTAGCTTCATCATGGAAACAAGTTTAATGGTGTACCATATGGTCTTTTCCTTTGACCAAAAGTGAGTTTGCTTCTTCCCTTATAACTGTTTGTAACTTTGTATTTCAAATGTGTTTAAAGTTAGTCATGCGTGATCTTAGGTGAAGATATATTGATAGTTTATTGATTTTTGAGTTTCACGGGAATTGGAAGAGGTTGGAGGTCGTGAAGAGCTAGAGAAATCATATAATAATAAAATAAAGGGCCTTCAAAATCTTCAGTGAAGGCTCTTACATTCCTGCTTGTGTTATTTGGCACAAATTTTCCCATTTTATATCTACATTCATAGGCAACTCCAATTTCCTGGAGAGGTAAATTTGTACACACTATGAGAGTAATCTTTGGCATGAAAATTAGTATTTGAGACGAGAGTCTTAAAAAATATAGGGGATTTTATGTTGTCAAAGGGGATCCTTGACATAAGGGTTCTACAACAATCCTAATAATCTAGCTCACGCAGATAAGAAAAATCCCCTGCATGTATACTACATTAAATGTATTTTTAGCAGATCACATAATGGACTCCCTGTTTGTAGGGTTTGTAAACTTTGGTTGAATATGCAATAACCAGTTCATAAATAACGTCAGTGTATTACTAATGAGGATTTTGTTGTAAAGACCTTTTTTAAAATCAAATCACACATAAGAAAAAAAAAAAAACCCCCTTCACGCTACAACATGTTTGGAAAGGACTTTTGGCTATTTTTGTATCATAAATAAGGGTAGCAGATCAAACTATTCATTATGCTTGGTTTGTTGAAACTATCAATAAGTTTAGAAATTATACGCATCATGAAATCCAAGTCATTGATATTGAAGATGATAGACAAGCATTGTATTGATGAGATATTTATGTCCATACTTGGTTTCATGTAGACCTAAAAAATTGCTTTTATTTTGGATATTGGCATGTAGGTTCACATGTTAGAATTTGTATCCCCAAAAATTTCGAAAAGGTGCTTTTGAGGGACCATAGATGATCTTGTACAAATGGTACTATAGCGTTCTCTTTATCTAATAGAAACTATGTTTATCCTTTTTATGTGGTCACTCCTTTTCCTCCAAGCAACTCTTTCTTTTGCATCTCTTAAACTCAGATTTTGCATGGCAGTCTATATATTTGATTCTATTGACATCACAATGCAAGTTCCAGTATAGGGAAAGGATGGTTATGATTTATCTCAACCTTTACGAGGAGGATTTGTAAATATGTTGCAACCTACCATGTGATCATGCACATTAAAGGTGTTAACGTTTCCATTTTTAATGAAAGAAGCGTGGAATCTTGTCTGCACAATATATCTTAGAGTAGAGCCCTTATGAATCATTTCGTGCTCTCTATCTTTTCACTTCGAGTGCTAAGAAGGCAATGACTTCTTTGGTTGTGATGGCTCTCTAATCATTGACACAATTGGATGCATAGGGGAGTTGATCTCAAGTTGGCTATGAATAAACATATGCCCCTATGGCATAGCAATATCCATTAAAAGAAATTACAGTGGTCATATTCCTACATCTACTGGAAGACATCATGGAAGGGTTGTTTTCCGGATGTGACTCCTTGACAAGATAATATATTTGTAAATTGTTCTACAAAATCCAAATTCATTAATATTCGTATGAAGGAAAGCGAATGAAGAGGTGGTCATTATAAATGTGAAAGATTGGCATAATTTCAAATAGTGGCTCCCCTCAGAAGCTATAACATATACAATGAAAGATACTTTGGGAATACAAATTATTAATGTTGTACCCAACTTCCAGGCTTGTTGGTGCATCATTTAAATGAATGAAATAACAATGGTGTTGATGATGCATTCTAGGCTTGTTGGGGCTTGGGGTGAGCAAACATTGTTCACCCTAGCCAATTCCCTTGCTTCATTTTTATCGTCCTCCGGCCAGTTAAAATCTTACAGATGGAAAAGTCACGAGCGAGGTGATAAACTTCGGTTCAATCCACTACAGGGATCGACGTACGTACATGTTCAATTGTTAGTCAAAGAAGGTGTTGATTCCGCTGAGAGGGTCTGCAACTTGACATAGTTCGGTGTAATTACTTGTAACTACTGCCATTGGTACACCTCGTTGCAGGAAGGATGTAGGCATCGACTGTTCACCGGCCCCTGTTGGAGTTTCTCAACACAAAACCCCCACTGAACTATGTGGCGGGGCTGAGCCGAAGGGCCATGGTGTTCAACACATGGTCTGATATCAAGCCTGGAAGGCTTGCCTAGACTGACCTTCCACCACCATAGGCAACACGACAGTAGGCAAAGGGTGGGGCAATGCTGGTGTTAGTGTCGTGGGTGATGAAGAGGAGGAATAAGTAGACGAAGAGAAGGGATATGATGAGAACCAACAGTTCAATGAATTTGATAGCAATGATGTGGATTTATTTGCCTTTATTGAATACGATGAGGATGACAAGGAAGTCGATTTCATCTGGGAGAGTATTGATTAAAGAATAGACTCTCACGACAAGGGATAGTTGGAGGCAAGGTTGAAATATAAGAGATTGAGAAGTACAGAGCCTCAACCTTAAAAATTACAAAGTAGTTTGCATATCTTAAGAGGAAATTGTATATGCTCTCCACCAAGGAGTGGGACATCATATCAGAGATTGGGGATTATTCGCTTCGATAAAAAAAAGAGGTTTGACAGTTTGTTCCTATTCTAGAGACATTATTGGAGAATGCCAGGCAAGAGAAGGAGCACATCAGTGCAATGGATCCCAAAAACAGGGTTGTAGGTGGCACAGAGACGCCGTGGGCACAAAATTTGGTGACTCATCTCATGACTGTTGGAGAGGGACACATACTGTGTTGTCTTTGAAGCTCAATAGGCTCTCTACTTTAGTTTCAGGATTGACCGTCGTAGATCTTAATGGGTATTTGATTGATCGCAAGAGTATGAAGATTACCAGCGATTTAGAGATTTTGGCAGTTAAAAAAGGCCAGATTGTTGCTCAATTTGGTTACTCATACTAACCCGAAGCATCCTCCTGGTTGGATTGTGGCAGCGAGGATAGAGGAGGTTGTAGGGAAGATACAAGATGCACAACATTTGATTAAAAAGGTCGTGAAGAATGCCCAAAGAATGAATATGTATGGTTGGAGGCTTGCAAATTAGCGAGTCCAGATGAAGCCAAAGTTGTCATTGTGCATGGTGTAAAGGAGATCCCCAATTTGGTGAAGTTGTGGATGTAAGCTTCAAAGTTCGAACAAGATGGTGCGAACAAAATTCGAGTGTTGAGGAAGGGGTTGGAGCATATTCCTAACTCTGTGAGGCTTTGGAAGGCTATGGTGGAGTTGGAAATTGAGGAGGATGCTCAATTTTTGCTTCACAGGGTAGTGAAGTGTTGTCCACTACATGTTTCCTATGAACTCATTAGATTGCATAAAGATGGCTCATAAACTATGACAAAAGCCAAGAATGGGATGAATAGAACTATGGAGTTGATTCATATAAGTTAAAGCATCTCTAAGCAAAACAAATTTATGAATTGAGAGGAAATGTCACCATGAAAACTTTTACTGGCAAGGTCAATCATTCAATGAAATGAGAGATTGTTGAGAAGAGGAGAGACTGTACCTTACAATTCATTGAGTGAAACTACTCTATGTTTGAGCCGATTGCATATGACACCTCTCAACTCGTAGAATGAAATGTTGGTTTTCCACGAAGTGGTTAACGTTTGAGATGGATCATAGGTGATTGCAGACAGAAGTTCAAGAGGCTCTTGATCAAAAGCATTTCCCAAACAAGGATGCCGACAGTGTGATAATTAAAGGGTGGAAGAAAATGAGGAGGGACTGAGATAGAGAATGGAAAAAGAAACGAATAAAAGTAATGTCCATAAAAGTGATGGAATGTTACAGGTCTCCATCTTCTACTTCTCTCAATGGAATGTGAATGGTTTAGGCGTCTTCATTTATTTATAGAAATTCACCTTCGAATTCAGACTTTATTACACATTGATATTATATAGATTCAACATTGAATTCTGAATTCATTACATGCTCATAAAGAATAGAAATTCAAACCTGTCAGGCAGAAGAAATATTGTAAAATATTAACACATGCTCTTTCCAAAAGAAAACATCGTAACACACCGAAAAAAAATATTATAGAATCCTAAAGTCCCTCCAAATTTGAAAACAAAACAATGCAACAATATACCACACTTTGATCAAATTAACTAAAAAGCAATGTTTCGCGTGTCATGGGACCAGTTTGCATTGTTCCACTAGTGAGCATGTGACATGCAGTGAACCCACAGGATAAGTGATTTATTAGTGAACACATACATATTTCAATCTCTCCCAGTTGTGGGAACGTGTTACTTGTGTCGCTTCTCGTGACTCTAAGGAAAAGATTAATTAGTCAAGCCATACATAAATATTAGCGTTGATTAATTAGCAAAGCCATATATAAAATATAAGGGGCAATTAACTAGCATAGTCAATACAAGCGAGGCATGGGAATTGCATTTCAGTTTACAATTACCATTTCCCCATCAACACGACAAAAAATTATAATATCGTTTTGAATCGTCTATTCCTTCGGCGTTCCTTTGCACCTTTCGGTGCAATTGCTAGTATATATATATATATAATATATATATATATATATATATATATATATATATATATGCCCATCTTTTGCTTTCCAATGTTGCAATATTAACTTGAATTCTCATTTGTTGTAAATTTTGAAGTTGTATTGAGTTAAGCAACAAAAGGTTATTAAAAAAAAAAGACCTCCATGTGTCTCTACAGTAGAATTGAGACATTTGTGTTTTTTTTTTTCATATATCAAATCATCAAAATTTATTTTCATATTTGCACAAGTGTTTTTCAAGTTGTGTCCTTTTGTTAATTAGCTTTCTTGTACATAGGTTTTGATTTTCTAAGCTATATAGCGTTCCATTGCAGTTATATATAAGTGCAAATTTATAATGTAATAAATTAACAAAGCTTGCATCTCATTTATGTTTTCTAATTTGTTTGTTTCTTCTTATAATGCATATGAACTCACAAAAAAATGCAAAACTAACTATAATATAAGGATATTGTGGTTCTTCTAATGTTAAGTGCTTCAACTATGGTACCTAATAATTTTTTGTTTGTTTTTCCCTAGGCATGAATGGTAACGAGTGTGCGTAGTTTCTGCAACCACTTGTTATTTCTTTAAGGGCCATTTCGATTTTTATTAATCATAGGATATGTTAGTAATTTTGAATCTTTGCCCTGTGATAATGCATCTTTAGCGAATGGTGAAGGATATATGTAATATTTGCAGTCAATTATCCATTTTTTATAAGACAATGTCATTGTTATGAATAATAAATATAGTAGTTTTTTTTTTAAATGTGAACTCTTATGATAAATCTTTCATAAACCTATATAATCACTTTTACTTAGACATTATGACAAATTTTACTCTCTCACTAGGATAACATTTTTCCTAGCAACATTCTCTTAGGTATTTTGTGTATTTATTATTTAACATATGCAATTTACTACTCCAAATATATTGTAAAAAAGACATTTATGAATTTGTAAAATGATCTCTCAATCATTGGTGACATGGATGTTTATTTTTGATCTCTCATGTCACTTTAAGCTCTATGCTTTGGTTGTAATGATAGCCAATCAATATCATTAATACAAATATTAGTAAACTTCTCCCTTTGGACTCACCTACTTTAGAAATATTGCAAACCCCTTGAATGGTTGAGCCAAGTTCTTTTACCCCTTCATCTATTAAGCATACTCAAACTATGTGCAATGTTAATTCAGTTTCATTTAGCCCTGAATTTGAGGGAGAAATTGTTATTTCTATGCAAGCAAGAATAAACAAACATATGTCAGATGAGCATGTCAAAACAAAGTTACAGAGTGTAACAAAGAATGTGACAAGAGTTGTTATTCAACCACCTCTTCTTCCTGCTCTAACATTATCAATGAATCAATGAACTGAGCTCAATGATGATGTAAAACACGCACACCACACTTCAAATGGTAGAGTGACCAAGGAAGCAAAAAAGCATAAATTTATGAATAAAGAGGTATGCATTTTTTATGCACCTCTTACCTATTCTTTAATATTCTTAGGAAGTTTTAGCAGATGCACTTTGAATTCACTGATCTGACATTTGATGTGCTTAACATGGTAGTGTTATGTACTTGGATAATCATGACCGAGTTAGTAATGCAGTCATTGTTGAAGCTAAAACTAGTCTCCATAGATTGCAGGTTTTAATATTTCAATATCAATATGATAATTAATTTGATCATAAGTTATTTTTCCTATAATTTTGTGATTTTTATTCTAAGTATTTCTTTTATCATGTGCTTTTGCAAATAACCCATTCTCCTGGCTTTCTCATGGGTTACGTATTGCACTGTTGTTCTACTTACAAAATGTTACAATTGTCACACCCAGTCACTGAATCCATAAACTATAAATATAGGGATGATGTGAAGGCCATTTCTAGGTAAGCCAACAACTCATGAATAACATGCTTTATTATGGTCCTTTTTTTTATTATTATTTTCACTTTACATTCATACTAAGGTCTTTTTTTTCACAAGACAAATTATGATATATTGGTTTTCACACTAGGTGGCTACAAGGTCTCCCTATGTGCTTGGGCTCAATATTCAAATCTTTATGGATGTATAATTGGTTATATAATTACAACAACCATCAACATGATGTAAGCAACACCTAGTAACACCTTGCATTTGCTCAAATAGTTTGAGGATATGTTTTGGTTAGGTTGGAGATTATGTTGATCAAATTTTGAAAGATGGAAAACTGAAATTTTGTATCTTGCAGATGTTGTGTATTGACCGATGTTTGTGGTTGCTATATTTGTTGTAGTTATTGCAAGCCAGATTATGATTTCTGCCACTTTCTATCATAAAACAATCCATGGTCGTGGATTGCTTTCCCTGTGTTGTAGTTATCCACACTTCATCTAAATATGGATGTCAGACCTACATCCCATAAATCAACTTCATCCTCGTGATTTCCATGTGTTGTGGTCAATGCTTCCTTCAAAGATACAACCAAAATCGATAATGCACATTGTATGCATTAAATTAATTTTAAAACCTAAAGGATCAAAAGATTAGCTTAAAGGTTGTAGTCAATATCACTGAGCATTTTAATCTTTAAACACTTTGTAAATAGGATGACTCGCGTTGTGGAATTTTGTGATATGAAACATTTAATTTAAAAATTCATGAAATAATTTGCATTTCTATTGCTAGGTTTACAATAACCATCTTTTGTTTTGTAGATAGGAAAATGAATAAAAACAAAAGTTCCTATTTTTTTTTTGAAGGCTTAAGTCAGAGATCAGATTCATAAAGGTTTTGTAAATAAAATTATAACCTTGCAACTACTCGACCTTCCAACCACTTGACTAGCAAGTCAGGCTCACTACCAATTTTTTTATAAATAATCCGCCTAACCGTTCGACTGCCCCACTACCCAACCTAAAGACAAGACCTGACTATGGTATAGTCGAGGTTGGGATAGAATAAATCAATCATAAAATAAAAAAACGCTTGACTGCCGACCTCCCGATTGTATGATCATTTGAATAAAATATTAATTTTCTTGATTTGTGTGCAATCTATTTTTTTATATAGATTAAAAAAAAAAAAAAAAAAAAATCATTTCATAGCACTTGTGAAAATGCAACTACATGTACGGTAAAACCAGTCTTAGGTGAGCGTCGCGACCTGAGCTACTGCGAACCCTGCTGGACTGCACGCGCGGCTTCACGATTGCTTAGCTCCCTCTGGGCTCGGCCCCTGCTGGGCGCAGAGTTTCAGTGCGATCATTGGATCGAGAGAAGCTTAGGACAGAAGAATCAGAACCGTTTAGAAACCTATTTTTGGTGATCGATCAAATCTGGTGCATGGGGTTCCTGCCCTGACCACTGCTCTCAGCGATCATGGCGAATGAAGGCGATCCTCCCTCGCCTTCAGATCTAGATGCCTTCCGAGCCCTTGTTGCTACAACTGATAAGCGACCGATCTCGCTCTCGCAACAAAAGTTTGTAAAAAAGTTGGACAACATCCCTACGGTGTCTCTACCGGTAGAAGAAGCGTGTCGAACAGCGTTAAATCTTGCCAAAAGAGGTCTTATTGGCCAGTTCACAGGGCTATGGCCATCCCCGAAGGCAGTTGATGAATGGGTCAACCGAAACTGGATCCCGCTGGTCAAGGAAGGTATAAAAAGTCATTTCGTAGGCAAAGGGTTTTTCATCTTCGTGTTTGATAGTGAAGAAGATCGAAGCTTGATATTCAGGAACATACCTTATTTTATGGGCCCTCGAGGGTTATATTTGAATAAATGGCACCCAGATTTTGATCCTGCTCAAGATGTACCCACAGCGGTTCCTGTTTGGGTGCGCCTTCCACATCTCCCTCTCCATTGCTGGAGCCAGAGTCCGTTGAAATCCATCGGCAATGCCCTAGGTAGGTATATTGATCAGGCTCCGAGGAAGGACCAGTTTTCATGCGCCCGTATCTGTGTGGAAGTTGATCTAGAGGTCGGGCTTCCTGAAGCTATCAAACTTTCAGCGGCAGACTGGTCGCACATTCAAGAATTAGATTATGAACAATTGTCATTTAAATGTAGACATTGCCACGAATATGGGCATTTTGTAAGATACTGCAAAAAAAAAAATTGAGGAAACAACAGAAAAAGAAAAAGGCGATCAGTGGAAGCAAGCAAAGAGAACAACAAGCAACAGGCAGAACAATAAAAACAAAGCAAAAGAGACAGGGAACAAATCAGGGCAAGAAGACACAAACAATCAAAACAGTGGAAGTAGAGAAGCTGACAGCAGTGCAGGAGATAAAAACCCCTTCGAATCCCTCACACCGCCGGAAGATCCTCCAGAGGCCGAACAGGAAGACCTATCACAGATGAATAATGCGGACATCCAAGAGCCAGGTAATATCCCAAATCCGAATCCTAGCAACACTCCCTCTCCTTCTTATGCAGACATCATAAAACAAAAGAAGAAGAATCAAGAATACACGGGCTCATCTGATGAGGAAACATGTGAAAGGCCATTAAAAAAAGTGGGAAGAAGAACAAACAGGGTATGATTATCAAATTGGATATGTGTAATGCCTTTGATCGAGTTAATCGTTCTTTTTTGTTCAAGGTTCTAGCAGCCTTTGGATTTAAACAGGATTTCATAAACCTCATCAAAGCTTGTATCAAAAACATCTGGATCGCCCCAATGGTGAATGGCAGACCAACAAAAATTTTTCTAGCCACTAGGGGATTGAGGCAGGGCTGCCCTCTTTCTCCCTTTCTTTACATTTTGATGGCTGAGTCACTAAGCAGGAAGCTGACTCAAGAGAAACAAATTGGATCCATTCCTGGGATAAGAATTGTCCAAGGCATAGCCTCAGTGAATCACGCGCTCTTTGCCGACGATTCACTTCTTCTGGGGGGCGCATCCATGAGAATTGCAAACTCTTTCAATTCCATCCTCCATCAGTATTGCAGCATCACCGGTGCGTTAGTCAGCGAGAGGAAAAACGTTGTTTACAGTTGGAACACTGACCAGCACGCAATCAACAGGATTTCCAGTGTATTGGGGTTCAAAGGTTATGCATTGTGGGACAAAATAAAATATCTAAGCTTACCTCTGACGATGGGATCCAATCGTAACAAACTATGGGAGGAGGTAATAAATAAGTACAAAAAAAAGATTACAGCGTGGGGCGGAGTTTGGCTCACCACAGGTGGCAAACTCACCCTTATTCGATCCGTGCTTTCTGCCTTGCCAACTTCCAAGCCTCATTGTTGTTGGCACCAAAACAAATCACTGATCAAATCTCAAGCATTACACGGAATTTCCTATGGAATAGAGGGAAAGAAAATAGAGATTGTTTTCATCTCATCAACTGGGAAAGAGTGAAGCGCCCCATTGTTGAAGGCGGTCTTCAAATCCACGACCCCCAGAATGCAAACTTGGCTTTGGGCTGTAAACTCCTGTGGCAAATAATCACAGAGCCTGCGCACCCAACCAGCCAGCTTTTAAATTTCAAATACCTGCAAAAGCAGTCGATCATATCCTTTAATCCAGCGCATTCCCCCAGAGGAACGCAGGCATGGAGACTATGCTGTAAAGGGGTTGAATTCTTTAGAAATCATTTGTACAAAATTCCAGGGAATGGGAAAAATACGCTACTTTCGAGAGATCGAATCATGGGCCACCCCCCGCTCTCAGCCATTAACGAAATTGCAGATTTAAGAGTCTGGCTATGTTCAAAAGGAATCCAGAAAATTGAGGATATAGTAGAGTGGGATATCAAAGGCAACTGGCAGTCCTGGGCATTGCTAAACATTCCAACGCATTTAAAAGAACAGTCAAATTTTTTTTTAGAGGCAATTACATATTTCACACCAGTGCATAAGGATGAGGAAGATTTATGGGGATGGGGAAAAACAAGAGTGCACACAGTTAAACAAGGCTATCTACAGATGCAAGGAAAAAAGGATTCTCCGTATCCGGAATCAGTGTGGAAACAGATTTGGGAAAATTTCAGCATCCCCAAGATCAACTTTTTCAGTTGGACCTTATTCCACAATAAAATCCTGACCAGAGACAATCTGTGCAAAAGGAACATTGTAGGCCCCCATCGTTGTGTGCTCTGTAAGAATGCTCCAGAAACCTCAGTCCATTTGTTCATTGATTGTGAGTATGCACAGAAAGCCTGGACCAGCTTCTTGACAGGGCTGAATGTGAGACCCCCAACACATTGCTCAATCACAGAATTGTTCTTGACTTGGAAAACTCGATACCCCTACAGCATCAATGAAAAATCTCTTTGGCATAAGGTGTGGAATGCCGCTCCGAAATATGTCTGTTGGAAGTTGTGGCTTTCTAGGAACGAATCTATCTTCAATCAGAAAGAAATCACTGGAGAAGCTGTAGCAAAGCAGGCCAAGGACCTTCTAATAGAAACTCTGAGACAATCCAATGTCAAAGAAAGCTCCCTTAGAAATGAAGAAAAGGCTTGGATGGAAGGCTTCTCACCCACGCCGAGACCACTAGCTATCACTCGCCCAATTCACAAGGAAAATTGGCAGATTAGAGACACCTTGGACAGCTTCCAAAAGTGGTGGAAATCATAAGGAAAATGCACTATATTCTTCGACGAAGCCTCGAAAGGAAATCCAAGCAGGTCAGGAGCAGGGGGAATCATCTACTTTCAGAACGGGAGAAAAGAGGAATTCAGCTGGGGACTTGGGCTAAAAACCAACAATCAGGCAAAAGCACTCAGTCTTTTAAAAGCTTGTCAACTGGCCAGAAAAGGAAACTCAAACGAAATCATAGTTTTCGGAGATTCAGAACTGCTGATAAAATCTCTAACAAACAAGAAAGGTCTCAAGGACCCAGCTCTAAACAAGCAGCTTACAAGAGTAAATAGACTCATGAAGGATTTCTCCTCAGTTCAACTCTTCCATATCCTCAGAGATTTAAACACTGAAGCAGACAGGTTAGCAAACACAGGATGTACTCTTGAAAAAAGTATGATCAGCATAAATGCAGGGGCACCGAATATGGCAATTATTCCCTAAAAGGGCTAGGAGGACTAGAAAAAGCATAGAAATGCAATGTAAGAATAAGTGAATTGTAATACTTGATCTGGCTTTGGCCACCCATAAATAAAAATACCCGTTTTAGTTAAAAAAAAAAGAAAAAAGAAAAAAGAAAAAAAAATTGTTTCATGTTCAATTGATTGTTTGTTAAATCAATAATAAATTTCTTGATGCTTTCTCGATTCATGAAAAAAAGGTTGGCATGCTTACGAGAAATTAATGAACGTGTTTAATTGTGATTTTCTCGTATTTCTAAACAAAATTTTAAGATTTTAGAGTGTTCTGTCTGCACACTATTTTCTTAAGTCTAGTTTGAAGAAAGATTGAATTAAGGGAATATAGTACTTGTTTCAAAAAATTATGTGTAAGCAGGATGTTATTTTACACATTCCTGAATTCAATTTCAAATTTTAAATAAGGAAAACTTATATGTGCTATGTTACTGTTCACAGGTCATAAAATGGGAAAAGAAAAGAAAAATCTCAAGCAACAAAGCAACAAATGGAGCAAATTAGGTAAAAGATTAAGGAGATGGATGATCCGCTACCAAAGCAAGTCAACTTCAACCCATAGAGAATTTGTTGTTGGTGACCTAGTTGTCAAATGGGATAAAAGGCATGAAGAGAAAAGTAAGCATTCTAAGTTTCAAAATCTTTGGATTGGTCCCTTTCAAATCTTTTCAAAGCTTGGTCCATCAATTTATATTTTTCAAACATTAGAAGGCCAAGTAGAAAATTTGTGAGTAAATTGGCAAATTTTGAAAAGATATTTTTCATAAATGAAAATCTCCCAAGAACACATGTAAATATTCCATTTTACCATGGATGTTGATATCCTTTAAAAATAATTTATTATTATTTTTATCTTTTATTTTGTTTTCAAATTTTTTATACATATTCTTTCTTTAAATTTATTTCTTTAGTTGTAGAATTACAACTATGATTACATACTTCAAGAAGCATATTTTTACCATATATTGTCTTATATTTTAAAATAAGCTAAAGTTAAAGGACAAAGTATTATTAAAATATGATAAATCCTTAAATCCTTAATATTATTTTAACTCTTGCTTAAACTTTGGATAGTATGGAAAATGATAAATTGGCTATTTTATGTTATAAGAGTTCCATCTTCTTCAAATAATTAAAAGAAATAAACCAAATTTTCTCAAAAAAAGATGAATAATATAATACAAAGTTTGAGTTTATTTTAATACATCAAAGTATTTTCTATCAAAGCAACTCTCTTAAAAAACCTTGGTTTTGTCACTTGGCTATATATGATAAATGTCAAAATCAATCATAAGCTAAAAAGCGAGAACAAGAAGTTTTACATTAAAAGGAAAACGAACAAACACATCAGAGCTATGAATGTTTGCTGGCAGCGGGTCGATGTTTCTAATCCAACTAAAGGAGATATTTGCATTCACCAAAAGTGAAGCAATTTAAAGTTTCAAAGAGAGATGATTATAACGCAAAGTAGAAAAAAGCTTTGACAAGTATTAAAATCCTAAACTTAGTGTTTAAAATTTCAAATGATGATTGAATTATAAGGTGCTAAGAAATACGAATAAATTCATTATTTGACTCTTATTGCATACAATTTTCATTCTCTTCATTAGTACTTCTACTGTGATTGTTGGTACCATTGACACTTTATCAAGTATCTCGAGGATAGATCTTAATTTAGAAGAAATTTATGAAAATTTCATTTTAGTTTAAAGTATGAATTTAAAATTGAGAGAGATAACTGTTTATTCTGGTGTGTCGCCATTTGTTGTCAAGTTTAGAACAACCCTTTTTTGTTTTGTACATAGGAAAATGAATAAAAACAAAAGGTCCTAGATTATTATTATTTTTTAAAGGCTTAAGTCAGAGGTCGGATTCATAAGGGTTTTGTAAATAAAATTATAACCTCTTGACTACCCGACCTTTCGACCACCCGACTACCAATTTTTTTATAAATAATCCGCCCGACTGCCTGACCTAAAGACAAGATCAGACTATGGTATAGTCACGGTCGGGATAGAATAAATCACCCATTAAAAAAAAAATGAATGCCTAACCTCCTTATTGTACGATCATCCGAATAAAATATTAATTTCTTGATTTGAGTGCAGTTCGCTTTTTTTATACAGATTTTCAATTTTTTCCATTTCACATTCAATTGATTATTTGTTAAATCAATAACAAATTTTCTGATGCTTTCCTGATTCACGAAAAGAAAAACAGTTGGTCTGCTGGAAATTAATGAACATGTAAAAGTGCGATTTTCTCGTATTTCTAAACAACATTTGAAGATTTTAGAGTGTTCTGCCTGCATGTTGTTTTCTTAAGTCTTGTTCGAAGATAAATTGAATTAAGGGAATATAGTACCAATTTCAAAAAATTATGTGTAAGAAGGATGTTATTTTACAAATTCCTGAATTCAATTTTAAATAAGGAAAACTTATATATGTTTTGTTACTATTCATAGGTCATAAAATGGGAAAAAGGGAAAATCTCCAGCAACAAAGCAACAAATGGAGCAAATTAGGGAAAATATTTAGGAGATGGATGATCCGCTACCTCAGCAAGTCAGCTTCAACACATTCCTCATCTCATATTCAACTTACAAAACACAAAAAGCAGGTATGATGAATTGGGATGAGATATTTGATTTCTTTGAGGAAAGAGAATGGTTAAAAAACACAAGAGCTTCTAAAACAAAGAACAATCGATTTAAAGCAATCAGAGCAACATAGTTACATACAGTAGCAACTAGGGCGAGATTTTTTTTCCCAATTATGACACGGTTTCATGAGTTTTCTCTCACGTTGATATTAAAACCCGAAAAATATCAGACTATTAAGAAATTGTCATAGCCTCCTCGAAAGTTGAAGTCCTATCGGCCATATACAAGCTTAGTCCCCCATAAATCCATCTTAATGTTGACTTCCTTAATAAGTTTTGAAGTACTCTCTTGAAGAAATGTGGAGAGAATTATGATATAGTAATTGAATACTGGTTGAGAGAAGAAGAGTAAGGTTTCAAGATCAAAGCAAAAAAAGGAATATCTCATAGCTATTTTTAAGAAACTTGTTAGATTTATTATTAAAATGCTAACCAGATTATATGGGGGACAAGTTCCCTAGCATTGCAAAATTAAATGGATCCCAATAATCCATAGCATTTTGAATGAGGGGAAACGCCTAAATTGGACTGAGATCTTGTCGCAAAATATCAAATATTCATTAAAATTGTCATTATCATCTCCCCCCAGGTTCAAACATATTTACTATATGTTTGCCTATTTGATAGATATTTTTATTGCCTCAGTTCCATTCTCATTCATGAAATGGAACTAGCCATCTGATCAACAATTACCCATTCAAAATTATGCTCCTATTCTATGGGAATCTAATTTTAAATACCATTTTTATGATATTTTCCTTTATGTTTTGATTCATTTCCATGAAATCCTGTTTGGAACAATACCTCCTAGAATTAGTCAATGTTTGAGAGAAGGCCTAGAATCAATAGATGACTGGTTTGTTGAGGAATTATTTTCCTATGTTCGAGTTTTTATAAGTGAGGTTGGTCCACACCTTCTGCCCCAATATATCCCAAAAAGACTTGCTTTGAGAGAAATGGCTAATCAAGTTGTTTTGAATGGCAAAGCCAAAAAGTTGAGTAAGTTGTAAAAGAAAATATGGCCTAATTTTCTAGTTAAGTTTAGTAACATCAGTATCCAAGACAAAGGGCATAGATTCAAAGAAGCTGAAGAGGTTTGGGAAGTTTGGTTATTTTCTTTGCCTCATTATGACTATGTTCCTAATGGACTCATTAACAATTATTATATAAACAACTAGTTTATATATATATTAAATATTCATTAAAAACCCCCTTTTAATGAGATTTTTATAAAACATTGATGATTTTAGCAGGTTGTTGAAAGAGGCAATTCTTAAATAGTGTGAAACAAGATAACCAATGGCAAGGTTTAAGGATACTCTATTGGAATTTTTCCTAAAAGAAAAGGGTCTCCATCTCAACATTTCATTTGAATAGTTAAAGACTTCTGAATTTTTCCAGTTTAATTTCAACCAAATCACTTCAAATCCTTTTATTGTTTCTAAAAAGGAACAAGTGGTAGAAATTGGAAAAACATAAAATTTTGTTGTGACAGGTAAAGAAGCTGAAGTCACAACAATAAAAAGTCTCAAAGAGAAGCAGGAAAGTGGAGGTACACCAAAGACTCCAGAAAAAAAAAAAAAAAAAAAAAAAAAAAAAAACTGAACAAGAGATCATTATAATTAATTCTTCTAAGGAAACAAAGCAAAAGAAACCAAAAACTACAGAAGTCAAAGAAATGGAAGTAGATAAGGAGAAAGAAAAAGAAGTATCTAGTGAAACCACCACCAAGGAAAACGAGGAAAAAATGGATTAGATATATCACATCTCCTCAAACATCAGTAACACCCATTTCTACTAAGGTTCTTTGGGGATCATTTTTGTTTAAATCGGTTTTTGAGTTAGAGGTAGTTCCAGATACAATCCCTTCTTTGACATATTATTATTTTAAAAGTCAAACAAAATCAGTTGTCAGAAGAACAAAGAAAATGAAATGTTATACTCTGGAAACTGTTTACGAATTCAACTAGCAGGCTTAGGGAGATGTAAAAGAAAAAGCTCAAGAATCCTCTCAAGCTTTGGGAGCTTTTGTTAATTACAATCAATATCATTTGGATGAGCTTGCAACTTCATATGATAACAATTTGCAGAAAATTAAAGTTCTAGAGGAAAAATTGAAGAAAAATGAATTGTTCAATGAAGAAAACTGGCAAAGGAATTCTGCAACTTTAATTTAAGGATTTGTTGTAGAAAGGGAAAATCTACAGAAATATTTTCAGAAAGAATTGAAAGAAGCAAATGCAAAACATGAACAACAGATCTAGGAATTGAGAAAATTACATGAAGATCAAACACGTGTCTGGAAGGAAGAAGGAAAAAACAATTATGAGATTATGATCATAGCCTTGAAAGAGGAAATTGAATCTCTTATGAATCAACTCAATAAAAATCAAGAAATAACACAAAGTCTCGAAGTTTTTAAGGAGCAAGCTTTACAAATTTGTCTAATTTTAAGGAAAAATCAATCAAATTTCATTAAAAAGATATATAAAATCTCAAGATTTTATCAAGAAACTACAAATTTAAATGAAATGATTGATTCATTAGTAGAAGAAGACAAATCTTTTAAAAACAAATTTATGTCTATTGTTGATTGGGAAAAATAATTTCAATTTAATGAAATTCCAAAAGTTTCTAAGATAGATAAAAGATTCATGCTTACATCCTTAAGTCGTAGGGAGAAAGAGGTAAAAGAATTTAGATTACGGATACAAAGAGCATACAAGCAATGCTTCACAATTTAGTAAAAATGAACATACTTTATATAAGAATTTCAGGTTCCAAGTCATTAAACGAAGCAACTCCATGAGAATAAAACAATCTATGAAAGATCTTGTTGCCAAGGACCACATAGAAATAAAAAAGATTAAAGTTTGGAAACAACAAACTTTCTAAAAAATTCTGCAACTACATTTTGAACAAATCAAGCTTATTGCCAAATTTGAGGTCAAATATTAGAAGAAGAAGAAAAGGTCCAAAGATTGTTGACAGCTGCTAGATCAACATCAATCAGTTTCCTTACATTCATTTCTCTATAGTTTACCAAATATAATCACAATGGGCAACTCATATTGAAGTACATGCACCTCACTTGTTGCTTAGTCTCAATTACAAAAATTCTGAAGATGAGGAAATGACCTGCACTTCTCTGCTAGATATTAATTGAACAAAGATAGAATTTTTATTTTTAGAATTAAGCATTTACTTTCTGAAAATCGGTTGATTTTCTTGTTTCAAGACTTATCTTATTATCTTTTAGTATTTATAGACCCTTATGTGCTGGTGCAAAGGGTCGAGAATCAATGAAGACTACAAACTTGTATTTTTCAATCAATTTTGAAGTACCAACTTTTTTGAAGACCATTTTCAGTGTTAATGTGTGATGAGCTATGAGATTTATGTCAAGACATCATTTTAATTACTTAATGAATGCCTCTAGTATTACTCTATGACTTATGCTATTTGATTCTGAATGAATATTTGATAATTCTCTTTAAGATTTCTTATGACAATGTTTCAGTCTACATCCTTTTATCACCAGAAATTAAAAACTTGTTAATTTATTCAACACTGGTTGACCATCGGAATCTAATATTCAAAGATAGACATATTTTCTCTTGCTTACAAGATAGAAATTGTTATTTATTTACTTTAGATTATGCATGCATACATATTTTAGAAAATACCAAAAAATCTGTTTGAATAGGATGAAAACATGAAAACATTTTCGAATTTTGTATTTAAAGCTTCAATCAAAACTTATCTGTTCGGTTTTCTGGATTCAATTCAAGTGAGGATTTTAAATCACATAACATTTCACATGGTATTATGCTCATTTAAATCCTTTAATTGTTGTTGTTTAGATTGGTTAAATCATTCTTGAAGATTGTGTTCTTATCCTGCAAATTATTAGAATATATTACGTATTTTTTTCCTATATTAATTATAATTTTTCTTATTTTAATTTTAGTTTAAGATAGGCAACTCGGCTTTTGTTGTGGAGAGTATATGGCCATACCAAACGAAAAAAAAGGGGACTTTGATCGAGCAAATACTCACTTGTAGGAGGAATTTTTCCGCCTGTCAACAATTCCTTATGTAAATTGGATGCAGGCATAACAATTGTTGGAGTCATGATTATCACTTCATCCTTGCTGACATTGGTAATGCTTATAATATAACAAACTCATCTATTTCTTCTTGTAATGTTTGTCATTGTATATGGCGTAATTGAGTTAGTATTCTTTTCAACAGTATTGCACAAGTTTCCCTAAGACGGTACATTCCATTAGTTTTTGCTGCAATACTGTGACTTGTAATGTATGTGTGTCATTATGTCCATGCAAACAGATATGCCTATGAGGTGGAGCAAAAGGTGACACCTAATTTCATGTTGAGCCTGGGTTCGACATTGGGTGTGACCAAAGTTCCAGGGAAAGAGTTCTTATACCCAGAACTAGCGCAAGGAGTTCCGATGATATTTGCACATTTTGTCAAAAACCTCCCGGCCATTCACTATGTCCTTATATTCATCTGTGACAACTATTTAGCTATGAATACAATTGCAACTAGAGAACTCTTTTTATTTAGCCGCGTTGATACCAAATAAAAAAATGTACAAATGGATTGGTAGATATGGGTATACAGACAAATAGATAGGAAATGTGGTATTTGAGAAGACTTTATAGTGTCAGATAACATATACGCTCATGATATCAATAATTGCCCCAAGACTCGAGAAATAATTGCGACTGTGCACACATTATCGTCATTTGATAGCCTCTTGGACAAAGCCAAATCTAGTTTTCTTTATTTTTTCTTTATATTGAGCCAATTTAGTATCAAGTTTCTTAATCGTCTCATTAGTTGTGTCAAAACTCTTGTTAATCTGCATGCATAGGAAACACAAATGAAATAATTAAACTCATATGCATTGTCTGCAAATTATCATCTAAAAGAGACTTGTCAAGAAATATTTATGTAACAACTTATTTAATAGGATAAGATTGAGTTATGATCTTAAACTACACATCTATTGGTTTCAAACAAGTTAAATATGTAACAATAATGAAAACAAACAATTAATTGAGCTTATTCTTGAACTATTTTCCAAACCAGTTAAAAATAAAATAACTTACACTCTCGACAATAGTCTTGTCAAACTGATTAAAGAAAAATAGCTTACACTCTAGGCAACAACCTGAAGCGTTCGAGGAGGGGGTTCCTAGTCTATATTTTTCTTAAAGCCAAACACAATCAATAACTTCTCTGATACATAAAATTCCATGAGAAATGCGAAACACATGGATAAATAGGTAATAAAATTTTATTCAAATTCTGAAAACTAACAATCACCACAACTCCTTTTCTTCTGTTTATCCTTGTTCCCTTGGTCTGATGTAAAGTAGAGGAAATGTCAAATTGTTCCAATTGTTGTTGTTGTTGTTGTTTATATATATAATAATAATAATAATAATAATAATAATAAATTTCTATTAAAACAATAAGTGGAAAAGGAAAATAGTGCAATGATTTTGCCTATTTAAATAAAAAAACAAAGATGCAAAAGTCATTTTGGAAAAAGCTAGGTAAAAGTCATTTTTCCATAGGACTTGTTTTTCCATCCCATGTAAATAAATACAATAAAATAAGTTTAGGTGAAAAAAATGATATTATCAAAAGCTAATGTTTTTTTGGATTAAGAATAATCTATAAAAATACACTTAGTACTTAAAATTGAATATTTGAAATTAGAAATTAAAATTGAATATTTTGGAATTAGTTTTACAATACTTAGGTTTCAAGAATTAGTTAGGCCTAAATTTTCCATATATTGTAATTGGTTTCTTATTAAATTTAGTTATATGTTTCTATGTATGAGTTAATGGTTTTTCAATTTGTGTTCCGGATTTGACATCAAAGGGATAGGTGAAAAAAAGGGAGTTGTCTATAATGCGACTTTTTAGAGATTCCGGTGACGGAATTCGGCGGAAGAAATTGAGGTTAAATCTTGATTTGTTGTAGTTAAAATGGCTTTTTAACTGCATATTTGGATTCAACACCTTGAAAAACCCTGGGACGCTTTGATTGTGCAGAAACTAGCTATCAAACTTGCGATTCCAATAAATTGCTGCCGGATTTTGACCGGAAAAACCCACCGGAAAGACTTCCAAAAAGTCGCATTATAGACAACTGCGAAAAAAGGTTGTTTAAGTTGTGTTTGTGAGTTTGAGCTATATGTGATGTGTTAAAGAGTTGTTTTGTAATGATTTTATCTTCATACATATCATTTTAACTAAATAAACTAAAAACTATATGCACACAATTAATGTATACAAATAAGCAGTAACATGCCACCACCTAACTCTTGTTTAGACAAAATTTAATTAATCTATTTTTTTATATGAAAAATATTGATGTTGCATTTCAAAATTTATATATTTATAATTTTCAATACAATTTTCTACATAATATTAATAATAATGATGATTTAATTTTAAGAGATACAAATATGATATTATAAGTAAGGCTATTTTAAATGGGGTTTATGATTACTAAGTAACATGTTATGTGGTCTTGGAAATTTTTAACTCTATGAACATTTAAATTAATTTAAAGTAGCTATTATTTACATAATTTTGAGGTTTTTAATTTTATAAACATTTAAATAAACTTAAAAATACCTACTAGATAATTTTTTTTAATAGATATTTTCAGTATTCAAGCTTTTGTGATCCATAATGAATTAAACAAAATTTTTCGGTAAAAATCATATGAGAAAATTTTTTTGGTCAACACGTTAACAAGTGTGGTTAGTCATCAAAACCCAATGTTATAAGAATAATAATATGAGAGATGTATTCATTATTATCAATAGTATATATATATATTCCCTTTTAAAAAGCCAAGTACTGTCAATTAACGTAGCTTCTAATTTCTGTCGGTTGATGATTTTGTTCTGAATCTACGACAACCTAAAACCCTCAAAACCGTGAATGAAGGGTTTATACGGAAGCATGGGTTTTTACTGAGACAAAATCCGAGCATAACAGCGTTGCCGAACTAGCAATTTCTACAGCATTGAGGTGTTTCCGAAGCTGGTTTTAAAGAGAAAAAATGCCGCTGGGACAGAGGGTTGGTGATAAGAGCGACTCACGTTATTGCGGAGTTGAGACGGCATTCAGCGACGACGTGCCGGAAACCCTCAGAGATAACCTCGGCAATGGCTTTGATTTTGTATTAATGCCCCTGGTCAGTTATTTTTTTACGCTCGTCCACGACATTTTTCCCAGTAAAACCCACAAGCTGAAAAAAATGTTGTTCTGGGTGTCAATTGGTCTTCAAAAACTGATATCATATCAATTTGTTCAGGAAGTTTCTTAAATAAAACATTTTTCCCAGTAAAACCCACAAGCTGAAAAAAATGTTGTTCTGGGTGTCAATTGGTCTTCAAAAACTGATATCATATCAATTTGTTCAGGAAGTTTCTTAAATAAATTGATTAATGAAGTCTAGATGGACCGAACTCTCAATGCACACATACACACAGATATAATGCCACTTTATATAATGAATGCCCATACAAGAAAACATCACGAGCGGACCAAAACATGAACATGAGCATTACCCGTCCTCCCTACATCTGCAACGAGTGTCAGTTGATCAGCTTTAGCACCAATTCAAGAGACTCAGTATTTTTTTTTTTTTTACCTGAATAACCAGCTTTATCCCAGCTGTTACGAGAAGCCTGACCAGAAGACCGTCGTTTTGTTCCCATTCTCCATCCCTTTCCACACGACATTAGTACATTGCTATCAATTTTTTTATGCATATCATGAGGGTTTTGGGTTGGTTTCTAACCTTAAGAAAACCCCTAGCCCCTTTTGCCGTTCCATATCCATTTCCCATGCGGTTTTCTGTTTTCTGTGTCTGATTAAGTGTGTATTGTCATACCAAATTTGAACGCTGTGAATTCACTGATATTTAGTGGAGCTATGCTACCGGAACCTTACCTGGAGACACATTTTTTAACTCTTTCCCGTTTCATCTTCGATTTACTGTTTCTGTTTTTTGGTAACATAGAAGCAGAGTGGATTCTCCATTTTAGCATGTCATCGCCTTTTTCCCGATAAGGAAATTGTAATCGATCTTATGATGTCTCAAATTTTTCTTCTTGCATAACTAATCTTCCATCCGCCTCAAAAAATGACCCTTTCCAATCACATGCTGTTAAAATTGCAGTCTTTAACATCGATAGACGAAGCCTAGGCCATAGGTTCTTGATTCAAACGTGAAGCCGATGGAATATATTGGGCAACCGCTAACTTTCAATCCCTTGGAGACATGGGTCAATGGTTTGGAGGCATGGATCAATGGTTAGAACCGTTGAAATAGGTAGCTATGGTCGGTCTTCATAATATTCATTTGTACTTGTAATGATGAAATATGAAATTATATTTGTCAAAAGAAAATATGAAAGACATGTTCTTCATGACCTTTGCAAAAGAAGAATTTTGAATTTTGAGTTTATAATTTTCCCTCCACAAGAAACCAAGCTGATTCCTCTGAATGCTCAAGTCGGCTCAGCCTCTTATGGCACCCATTCGACCTCATCATGACTGTATATTGAATTCACTCGTCCTCCTCTCAATGATCATTCAATCTAAGCATAGAGCAATTGTATCTTCCAACCATACGAAGCACATAAAGGAGCAGAACGAAGGAGATTGAAGTGGCATCTCAAGGACAAGTTTAATCTGTTTGAAGAAGTCGAATTCTCCAATCTATTTCTGTGCAAGAAGGGCCGAGCTTCTGTGTCTTCTATCCGTGGTAAAAGGCTGAGTTTTTTTGTGGCTGATATCTGTGATAAAGGGCCTAGATTTCTGTGACTTTTCTCTGTAATAAAGAACTGAGCTTCTCTGACTTATATCTGTGGTAAAGGGCTGAGATTCTGTGACTTATCTCTGTGGTAAAGGATCAAGCTTCTATGACTTATCTCTTTGGAAAAGAGAGCCAAATTCTCTCTTGTGGTTGCAGTCAGATTGAGGAGGACTAACTTGGTTTCTTGGTGAGAGGTGGAGTTTGTCATCTATGCTGGTCAGTTGTCTGTCATCTTGACTTTGATGTCTTTTGTTGGATTGATTCTATAAAGGAAGGATTGTTGGGTTTTCCCCTTATGGGTTTTGCGCTGGTCACTAGCCTAATTTCTGGTGTCTTTTGTTTATTGTGCATTGTGATCTCTACTTTCTTGTCATTGCTATTAGTTGAATTTTTGAAGTGCAATTATTTGATGGAGAAGAAGAATTAAAAAGAAGCCCTAGTAATTGACAAATAATTATCAGTAGTTCAGAAATAGTACTTGTACACATTGTACTTGGTTTTTCAACATGGTATCAAAGCTTTGGTGAAGGAAGGAAGTTGAAGATCACATCTTGTTGGATTAATCTCTCTTGCTGGAATATTTTATCTCTATGTAGAAGACGTTTGAGCAAATAACTCCTATATGCGAGGAGGGCAACAAACCTAATGGAGCCTTTAACTTAAAAGCATGGAAGAAGAGGATCGATCTTGTCCTAGAAGAACATGAAGTATTGCAATATGTCCAAGGCAAAGTACCTAAACCAGATGATGATGTGAAAGCAAGGTTTAGAAAGGGTGAAGTCAAGGCTCAACGAATCTTATTTGAATCTCTTAAGGATCATTTGATTCCATTTGTTTCAGAATTAGCTACATCAAAGGAAGTGTATGATACTCTTGTTAACTTGTTTTCAATTAACAACATTGGTCAAAAGACGTCTTTGAGGAATCAACTTCGTGATGCAAAAATGTCAATAGATGAACCTATGGTCTCCTACTTCATGAGAATTGCTCACATAAGAGATCAACTGCAAAGTATGGGTAAAGTTATTTCTGAATATGAATTAATCACTATTGCTCTCAATGGCCTACCAAATTTATGAGATTCATTTGCAGCTGGCATTTGTGCTAGAAAGGATAATCCAAGCTTTGAAGAATTATGGATTAATTGCACTTGAGAGGAATCTAGACTAATTGCTATAGGGAAGATCCAAAGACACGATGAAGGGGAATCTCAAGCCTTTGCTGCAAAATCTAGGGGGGATATTGTTAAGAAGAAATTTGGTTTTCAAAATAAAAACATAGATAGAAGATCCAATTCCCAAGGAAAGAGAGATTTGTCAAAAGTCCAATATTTTGGATGTCACAATTTTGGACATTATAGAAATAATTGTCCTGAAGCATCGAAAGATAAGAAGAGAAAGAGAAATGATAATAATGATAATGAGTATCCTCATCAGAAGAAATCCAAGAATGATTCTTCAAAAGCTTGAGCATTTGATGTTAAAGACTTATATTACTAGGATTACTGCAAGTAGTCTAGGAGCAAGAGGGAGCTGAAGGGGTCCCTCACACTAAATTATAAGTTATTTAGAACCCTTCTTAAAGCTGTTTAATAGTCCCTAGGAATTTGGAACTCTTGATAAGAAAGATCTAGGGTTTGTGGATAAAACCCTAGATTGTAGACCTAGTTCAATATTTCCACTGAAAGATGTAACCCTAAAGGAAGGAATGAAGTCATTTGCAAGCAGAATTAGATCAAGAGAATTGAGAAACTTGCATGCCACTTTTAGACAACCAATCCTATCACAATTGAAAGTCTCTCTGTTTGGACTGAGATTTTCTGGTCTTTGGGGTGTGTCACTAAATGATGTATGCTATTATCCACTTATTATTCTTGCGTAAAACCTGAATTTGATTAGCATACAATAAAACTTCACTTTTGATTTGTCAATAAGCAACCAAAAGTGAAGTAATTCTTCAAATGAAATTAGTAATGGTTGAAATTAGATTTTTGAAAGTAATAGTAGCAACAAAATTGAAAGTGATGCAAGAAATGAATGTGCACCTCAAGTGAAATAATTCAAAATAAGTGCACTTCAATGTACCACCATCACATTGGATAAAAATTCATTCAATGGCCTCTCATACATTCAAAGATTTAGAATCAAACACAATTGAATAAAATCACAAATTTCTCAAGAAGTTTGTTGCACCATAATGAGTATTGAGTGACAAGATGTCATGAGTTCCTTCGCTCGTGTTGGAAGTAATGGTTTGAGAGCCCAAAAAGCAGAAACGTGAGATCTTCGTTGCAACCAAAACATCTAAGAAAAATTGTCCAACCCTGGTACCAATGCTCCAATATGCATATATGGAAGGAACATTTCCTCCCTCAAACTAGTTGATCCAATGGCTCAAAGAAAGGTAAAGTTAGAAAGGCCAAAAGCTTTGTAAGTACAACCAACCTTTCTTCCTTTTCCACTTTCAATTATTTTGGCAAAAACACAAAATCTGCTTTCTTTGCTTCACTTCTTGAGTAGAAACATCATCAAAATCTGCTTTCTTTTCTTCACTCCTTGAGTGGAAACATCAACAAAATCTGCATTTCACATCTTCTAATTGAATTGGAAAAATCTCACTTTTCCTCTAGCTTTATTCATGAAGACATTTAGTAAAAGCTCCCATTCTCTCATTAAAACTATTTGACCCCTTTTCCATGTGATTAGATAACTAAATAAAAATTTAATTATTTAATCATTTCACAATTTATGACTTTGAAGTCATAATCCTTGAAAATTTATCTGGAGATATGGTTTAGATCCAAGTCAAGTGTTGGTTTAGGACAAAATCCAATGACAAAGATGCTACTCAACTCTCACTTTTCTATGCAAAGGAAGCTCAGATCACCCCAGTTGCTAGTTAGGAACCATGACCAACACTTGTGCCTGCCAAATATATAAACTTATTAATTATATACATGCCTAAAAGGTAGTCTTCCTAAAAAAGTGAAAAGCACAAGTTTTGACCAAATGACATATTGGGCCATAATTACAAAACAATGAACAGGCACAAAAGAAGAGGAAAAAGAGCCATTCTAGATCTGAGTGAAAACTACGCCATTGGACTCGCTTTTTCACCAACATAAAAAAGTAGTCGAATCTGATGTGTGGGCCCTTGATAGTCCAAATATTGAAAAAACAGAATTGCCCAAAATAGCAGTTTTTGGGAAATTGACGAAACTGAATATATAAAATATATAAGGTCCATTGATTGACGATTATGCCATGAACCACATCTGGAAGTAGACCATTGTGACTAAGTCTTGTTGGACCTTAACCCTTCAGTGGTAAGAAGTGCTACTGGATTTAACACTCCACACATAGATTCAACTCTCATAATTTTCTTCACAAAAAGGATCATTGAAAACTCCCGTGAATCACATTTGTCTCTGATACCATTTGTTGGCTAAAATAGCCAATCTTGAAACAAGGGACACAAAATTATATGCAAGAAACCCCAAAGGGGAAATTATGTTATAAAAACATTCTCGCGTGTGTGTTTGTATGGTATAAATGGTCACAATATATAATGAAAGGTGACTATAACAATTATATCCAAATTAGATTTTTAGTTAAAACCATTTCTCCAACTTCCTCCACAATATCTCCATGAATCTCTTAAGCAATTTTCATCCCTAACATCACTCTTTTCTCCCAATCACTCATTCTTACGTAGACTTCCATGATTATTTTACCTTATTACATTTTCATTTCATAATTTAGATATTAAATATAATTCACAAGTAGGAGTTATTCCATCAATTTCCATAATTCTCATTTCGCATACAAGTATGGCCTGCAAAACCAGGCAAAACTAAGGCAGCGCGCATTTTGTTTTCTTGGCTACCTGTGATATCGACGAATACTGTTTTATTGAGTTTCTATTATTTTAAAAAACGCTCTTGCCAAAATCCTAGAGGCAACCCTGGAAGACCCGCCCAAATTGAAATAGGCTGACAAGAATCAAACCTTGGGATCAAAATGATGCTCTAGTATTTCACACGTAGCCCTGTTCTATCCGGAAATGTGGCATCTTGATCCTTTTGGTCTAAGAGAATTACATAGTGTATCCTCTAGAAAGAAGAGTTACCTCAGCTTATCCTTGTAGATTTCAATTTTTAACTATCCAACTTGGCCTGATAAGACATTCAGATACCCCCAAATCTTCATTGCAAGATTCTATGCTTTCTGGCACTGGGTTCATATGTCCTCTACATGATGTGTAGGTCCAAAATTTATGGTTTAATCCTTTTCCTCCTAAAATCATGTGTTTTTAGAGAAGGGGCAAGCTTTTCTTTACCCTTTATATATAAAAAGATCTTTAGATTCTCAATGTTCCTAGAGGATTTGAAAGTTGGCCATAGAGCATCTAACCTCCCATTGCTTAATTGCAAAGCAACCTGTTGCAAGACATGATCATATAAACAGGAATGCTCCAAAACTGTTTCTAATGTCTGGATTCATTGATGATCAATAGGCATTTCTTTGAGGGCCATTGGGCCTGAACCTTGACCTGCTGGGTGCTGCTGCCTCAACATATGTGTGAGTGATATACCTTCTGCTTCCTTCTTCTGTTAGCTCTGCCAACTATCCTGTATTGATTCTCCCTTAATAAACATGATTATTCCTAAAATCCAATAATCCAGGGAAATCCCTTTTTTATTCCAAGGTTCAAATCTTTTGAAATGAGAATAGCTCTTTGAAGTTTTTCCATGAGTCTGTATTTGGGTGGTCGCATTCAATCTAGTTTTTAAATTTTGCTAAACCCTAAGATGCTGCTGTTGAAATGGGAATCGGGATTTAGAATTTAGAACTTCCTACTATTTTGTACATTTTGTTTCTTGCAATAGGATCAGCTTTCTCTCTCATATGGTTCTTTTTTCATGATGCAGTGACCATTGTTTATTTTTGCAATTTATAATCACTCAAATTTTTTCATCGTTGCAGACTGACCCTAAATACAGACCTAGCCAAACAGAAGAGGATCTGAATGGACCATGTGTTCCTCCATTTGCTGGATCCGATCTAGTTTTGTGTCCGGCACAGTGGAATAGTCATGTGGTTGGTATGTAACATTGTAAGATGTATTAGTATTTCAGGTGAAATTTTTAGGTTTTCTGGTTGATATACTCCTCTAAGATAGTTGATCCTCTATGCTATTTTCTCTTTAGGAAGATTTTATGATTGTAATTGAAGCTTTACCTCTCCCTTTAGTTAAGGGCCAAGGCTAAGTCATAGATATGGTGGTCATTGTCCACTCAACTTCATTTTATTAAATTAAAAAATATAAAATGTTCATATTTTAGAGTTATTAGAGTTATTAATGTACATGTTGTGTACTTTGGTTAATATTACTTTATGTAATAAATTAATGGTGAGGTCATATGCTAGGTCTTAGTTTAAGTTGTGACTAATTAGAATTAATGAATTGGGTGTTACATAACATGCATAATTTGCATTCCTCTCTCAAGTCAGTTGCAGAATTCATAGTAGACCTTGAAACAAATGCACAGTAGGAGTGCATTTTGAAAACAAAAGGCCATTTACGAATGTGGACACAATTCTCGAGGTGTAGAAGCACAATTGCAGACATTGACACAGTTACCAAGGCACATATCTCAAAGCACAACCAATAACCATGCAGGTTGAGATAGGTGTGCAGTGTTGAAAACTTTCAGCACATGGTAACAGTCCTAGTCTAATTTCTAACCTTCTTATTTAGGAAAACAGAAAACTGAAATCTCTATCAAAACTGCAATCTGATTTATACTTGGAACTGAAACACATCAAGCTAAAGAAAGCAGCAGCAGGTACACGTATCTGAAACTCAAATCACATGACTGTCTTATACTCTTGAAAACAGGAATTACACTGAAAGATTTAAACTCTACCTGTCACCTGTTGGTTTATTCTTTGAAAAACCTGAATGAATGAACCTATACCCTTTTCCTTCTCCTTTATCGACTAGGAGGTACAATGAATCTAAACACATGCACAACAGTGCGCTAACAAAAATAAACCTAAATCCTAGTTCTATTCCTCGCCTTGAGATTAGCACCCTCAACCTGCATGAAAGAATTATCCCTAGGAAGGTGTGTCATTTAGAGGAGAGTGCAAGTATGCATGCATGGGTCTCTCTCTCCTAGGGATTTGCATGTCATCTAGTCTTGAAAACTTTCCACATGCAAAGCATCTTAACTTTGTGCATGCAACTACTAAACTCAGGCAAACTCAGAATAGAACTGAACTGCTAAATTTACAAAGCATCAAAATTGGGACTAAACTGAGGATGGTGTATGCATGCACCCTTTATCTATCTCTTCTTCATAAATACTCCTCCCCCCCAATTCCTTGTCGTACAAAACTGTTTCTGCTGCTGCTGTCGTTAAGGATGCTTTACAGATTGTTGCACCATGCCTTCTCTGCATGAACCAAGATCTCTTTGCTCATTGTTGCCATTAATGGCTCTCCATTGGACACTTCTGAGGTACTAAAAATCTAACTCTCCCTCTTATTTTGGAAATGTTCCTTTGGCAGACACAAGATACTCTGTTTGCATTTAGAATTCCCCCTATGCTTGGGGCTTGGTCGCATAGTTGACCATCAACAAACTTGAAACATGAATTTGAATCACGACTTCCTTCCGTACTGTGAACACTCTTTAGAATCTTCAAGTTGAAAACCTTTTGTAGAAGCAACACTGCATTGACAACTTGTAAATTTTAGATAACAATGGTATGTTCTATGCTTACAGCAATTTTACTTCAATTTCTTTATTAGCCCAATATAAATATCCAGTTTAGCAATCACATCATCATGATAGTAAAATGCAGATAGAACATAAACAATAACAGTAGAAGAAAAGCCAAGACAAGAGGGCACAAGATATGGCACCAGCGAGGGACAAACCCCAATGTGGAGAAACCCTTGATCAATTCTTCTTATAATTCTTCAAAAGTTCAGCAGAGAGAGTTACAATATACAATATTCACTTGCCCAATCACAGTGAAATTTGATCAGGGAAACAGCAGAAACGGAAAGCCCTAACCAGAAAGTCAACGCTGGTCCACAAGGCAGATTTTGACCTCCAAAACAGCTCGGTCAACTCTGCCTCCAACAGCAAGTCAAATCAGCCCAAAACAGTCCGAAAATATCCAGTCAAACCCAGTCAACAAAAGTCAACACATCAGCAAGCCATAGCACAGTCAACGCTGGTCAAACAGAGGTCAAACAGCCTCAGATTTCGTGCCCAGAACTGTGGCCTGCCCAAACAGAAATACCCTGCACAAAATCACAGTCAAAGATGGTTAACACTGGTCAAAACAGCTTCCTACAACTTTCGGTCAATGTTGGTAAACA
This sequence comes from Pinus taeda, assembly GCA_000404065.3. Classification (NCBI taxonomy): domain Eukaryota; kingdom Viridiplantae; phylum Streptophyta; class Pinopsida; order Pinales; family Pinaceae; genus Pinus; species Pinus taeda. The sequence goes on along the minus strand of APFE030096263.1, from coordinate 62,626 downwards.
CAGGGACAGCAAAAATACAGTCCCTTCTTCGCACGCGTGGAGAGAGAGAAGCCTCAGAAGATTTGTACTCAAACAATGAAGGAGAGAGAAGAATGAATGTGTGAGATGCCAAAATGAGGAGGAGGTTTCTTGTATTTATATGCAACGTTGAGGGCTTGAGGGTGCTAATTTGATGGCTGGCCGACCTTGACAATTTGTCCATAATCAAAATAAATTCATAACTCCATTTGTACATGTCAGAATGGAATGATCTTTAGATCAATCCTACACCTCTCGGAGAGAGGAATCCAATAAAATTATCAGCTGCCTCATATGAGCTGTCCAAGGTGAAATTTGGCCCTAGTTGCCAAATTTAACACAACTTGACAAAATCTTTGTCCTTCATGCCATCTTCACTTATCACAATTTTCTCACACCGCTTCATGAACTCTTTGGGACTTCCTAAAATAATGTACTCATCTATATAGAGGGTCAAGAAAAGTGTGTTATATCCATAAAATAACGAAATGAAACTTGCACTAAGCTTAGAACAATCGAACATGAGTACAATCATATTGATACTGAATGTGAAAGCTTCCAAGCATAGGTGACTAAAGTCCTTATGATCTCAATTGAACAAGTAATTTTTGAATTTAATTAATACAGAAAATAATTTCAGTCCATTGCATCAATCACACAATAGCATGAAATCAAATATCAGAAGCATAAAATGAATTTCACACATACATAGGTAATTACTCTTTCAAAATAAGCTTTTGATTCCTTTGAAAAATTTACAAGGAAACCTGCACAAGCTACCAAAACCAAGCTGCTGCATGGTTATCAAAATCACCCTGAACTTGTACTCTATGACCTGTTTGAGAAGTACGGTCTGCTGGAAATTCAATAAAACAACAGAAAACTGTTCTACAGCCTTCTTGTATGATGATGCATCTTTGCTTTATGGACTATAGGACTGCCATATATCTGCTTTATGGATTCCATACCTGTATAACAATATGTATCTGTAGGGCCCACTCTTGTGCTTTACGATTTGCACAGTACTGTTGAGAAGATATAGCCTCCTTGCTGCCCAAAAACACCTCTTTCCTGGCTGTCTACTGTCTCTCACTTTTTTTGCTCAACTTGGTCAACTACATGTGTATCTGTAAGAGCCTCTATCTCGGCCTGTTGTTATACTTTTAGCTGAGACCAAAACCGTAATCTATTTTTGAGTTTACTTCTAGTCTAGGTCAGGCATGCATGAGATATACCTTTTTAGACTGAACAGCTAATTATAAGAGTTTCATTTTTTTTATAACTAAAGTGAATTACAAAATAGAATTACTTTCCAAAAATATCTCAAACTACTTCTCCCATGTTCACACTGAACCTGTGTGAAAGTTCTTGTTCAAGCTATAATTCTCAACACTGAAATTCAAAACTGGTGATGCATGCATTAGTGCATATAGGGTAACTCTTTCCTGGGAGAAGCCTTTGACAACTAGAGTAATAGTCTCATCAAAGTTAGTGACCTCTTTGCTGAGTGAATCCTCCTGTAACAATCTTCTCAATGCTAGAGAAACTCTCCTCCATAATGACATCTTGCTATGCTTGCTCTACAGGATCTGCAAGTAGCCTATAAAGGCCACCATCTCGAACTCCTTTTGCCAAAATTGATCCAGATTCATTGCTGCTATCTCTAGTGTAAGTTTGTCATATGATAAAATAAAAGTAGACTCTTCATTAAATCAAGAACATACAAGATATAATCTAACTCAAGAATGTCACTTGAAGGCATCTACAAAGATAATGAGTCCAATCCCTTCACCAGATATGCAGTACCATCACCCAACTTGTTAATTTTAGTTAACATGTTCTTTGCTTAGGTCAATTACTTCCATGATCCACATGAGCCTAAGTTAAATTCCATTTCTTTCATTAGCAATCACATAAACTATTATTTCACTGACGGTATTTGAAGAAAGAACATAAATAACATATGCAGAAGGCAAGCCAGGACAAGAGAACACAGGATTTTGCTCAAGCCAGGGAAAAACCCCAAGATGGGGAAAACCCTTGATCAAATCTTCTTATTATTAATATCAAATGTCCAGCAGAGAAAGAGAGGGAGAGAATACAATTAATGACAAAGAAGCAGCCCAGACAATTCATTTCTGCCTTCAAACAATAGCAGCCAAACTCTGCCCTAACCAGTGATCAACAGTAGACACAGCAGCTACAAGGAAGTCTTCAAAAGGAGCTTGGTCCTAGTCCAGTTAGTGCCGGCCTTCTTTACTGTTTATAATGAACCCAAAACAGTTCTATACCCGGCAGTCAAGTCTGGTCAAAGTGATGATGTAACAGCAGTAGATCTGGAACCTGGTTAGGTCTTGATTATAGTCCACTTCAGCCATTCAATTTCCTTCAACAGTACTTCCAATCACTGCGGCTAGCCTCCTTCATGTTGCATGCCCATGTTGCCTGTAGCTTGACTTTGCTATGGGAGTTAGACCTTACAGCCCCTTCAACTAGCCCAGAACAGGCCTGCGGTTCTCCAACAGTTACCTCAGGGTTTGTGGTCTGTTAAAACAGGGAGAATACCACTCAAACTATCCACCAATTTGACTAGATATGCCTCGACCTGCCTCTGCTGCACATCGGACCTACCAAAACCCACAAACAGACCTCCAAACAACCCTTCGCTACCTCAGCCCTGTCCTCCTTGTGCTGCGGCTGCCACAGAAGATGTTTCCTTTGAGTTTGATGCCCATGTGATGTGTCTGATGAGGTTGGAGGTCACCTCTATTTATATAAAACTGGAGAGGGGTTCAACTTGATAATTTACCCCAAGCCAACCTAGATAAATTACACATGAGAGAGCTTACTTTCAAAATTATATTTTTCCTTATCTAATTTTAGTGATCTTTAGGTTGATTTTGGTTCTCTCGAAAAGAGGAGTTCATTGCCACAATTATCTTCTTCAAAGGAGCTGCCCAAAGTGGAATTTGACCCTAGTTGCCAATTTTAACACTCCCTCTCAACTAGGGAGAATTCCACTTGCCAATCCATGCCATCCTGTCATCATGAACCATCTTTGCATTCCGTCTCAACTCTGTCGAACACTGATATAGATAATGAAGAAGAATCGATCGAGAGTGAGTCACAAGATCTTACCACTCTCCATTGACAAAAGTCAGTGCACATAACTAGGTGTGGAACCGTAATCAGACTTGATCCCAAGTGATCAAGTTTGTTGCACATCATGCATCTTAGACATAGGGAGTACGACAGTACACGATGCATCCATCGGTAGTGCTATGGTCCCTAACCACTTTCCCCAACTCATTGGCCAAATGAGAGGTACTTCCCATGTGTCCTGGACTACATGGGTAGGATGATGCTGGGGCAACAACAGGAAAGAATAAATCACATACTGCTCACAACCACACATAGGGAAAGGATAAAACACATCCTACAGTCACATGTCACAACCATCGTAGGGAAAGGATAAACCACATCCTACGTGCATACAAACCACCGAGAGTAGGCAAAGGATGAACCATGTCCTACATGCATGCCAACCAACAATTGTAAGAAGGATCCTACATGTGGGGAAAGGAAGAACCACGTCCCATCGACATGTCAACCATCGATCATAGGGAATGAGCATCCTACATGTGGGGAAAGTATGAACCACGTCCCACCGACATGTCCACATGTGACAACCGACAAATGCCTATATACATCTCTTACTGGGGTATCCGCAGGAGAAGATGAACCACTCATCCTGCTCATATGCCATAGGAGAAGGTGAACCACTCATCCTGTGCATATATCATCATGGAGTATCACAGGGGAAGGTGGACCATGTTGAGAAATCTAAAGGGCAATGATTATAGTGATTTCTCTTTATTTCATAACTGCTTATGATTCCTTTTTACTTATTGTGAAAATTCCTACACTTTGAAGGAACTCCTACTGCAACAAATTTGAATCTACTTCGCCTACTTGATTTTTAAATATTCATCAAGTTATTCTTCTGAATACTGAAGCAAATTACCTTTGCAACCTACACTAATTAAATATTTGATCTCATGAAACAAAAAATAGAGTAAAGAACAAGATACATAGGACAAACTTATTTTTGGACACAATAATTCTTGGAAAAACCCAATGCGGGAAAACTGGTGCAACAATTCTGAGGGTTTATTATGATGCAGGAAAAATATCTGAATACAAATCTCGGATGCTCATCTAGCAATCCTTTACAGAGAAAATACTGGTGGAAAATTTGAGTGAGGTTTACCTCACTTTACACGGTAGAATTCCAACTGATCCGGCACAAGACTGACTAACCCCGACTATTTCTGCGTTGGCCCTGCATGAGCATTTCAGACTTTGCGTCAGCCTTGCGTCACCTTCTCTGCTCTCTGCGTTAGCTCTCTTGACTGTTCCGGCAGTTCTCGGCAGTTTCGACTATTCCGACAGTTCTGGATTCTACGTGCTAGGAAGCTTTTTTGCGTCAGCTCTCTCGGCAGTTCCGGCAATTTCCGGCAGTTTCAGCTATTTTGGCAGTTCTGGATTTTGCATGATAGACAACTTTTCTGTATCATTTCTCCTGGCTACTGTGCTGCCTCTCTGCAAGCTCTCTTCGCCTCTCTGTCAATATTCTCCGGAAAGTCCTCCCGGATTCTCATTGCCCCTCTGCTGCAAGATCTCCCCAATCGATTTTCCCCTTGAGAACTTCTCACCTCATAAAATAGATTTCCTCAATCTCTCTGTGTGTATTTTCAAATGAATCCCAAGCCTCCATTTTATACTTTCCCTGTTGAGTCTTCAATGATCGAGATTAAGTCTCTAATCAACGGCTAAGATTAAAACATGACTTGATCCTCCTTATAGATCATTCGCACCCATATTTTGATTAATACCCATTAATATTTTAATTTTCCTAATTTTAGACTTAGGAACCTCCATTAAAAATATTAATTATTTTAATATAATACAATCTGGCTGGAATTTCACCAAACGGTTTCTTGGTTCTTTAGAACTCACGTGTCTCAGCCTCTCCACCAATTTTCAAGGCTAGAGCACTTCCGATGGTACCAAAAACTAACACTCCCTCTTAGCGAGGAAAGTACTTTAGCAACAATGTCCACCTGCATGCTGCTTTGTTTTTGAAGCACCTCCGTTCTGCACTGTTGCTGCCACCAACACTGTGCTGCTGTTGCTTCTGTACTGCTGCCCATGACATTGCCACTGTCACTGCTGCATCTGTACTACAACTCCCTCTCAAACTCTGCCTCTGCTATGCTGTTAGCACTGCCACTGCTAACACTGCATTCATACCGCAACTCAGTCGCTGAGAGAAGCAATTGAAAAACATCCAAAATTAGTTGAACTTAACTGTGTTCAACATAATACAATGAATGTTGGAATCTGATTGCTGCTGATATTGACCCTCTGAATCTTCTGTGCTGCTGCTGACCCTTGCATTGTGCCAACTACATTGCTGCTAACCTTGCTTTGCACTGATCAGTCTCTGGTCCCCAGCAACTGCTTTGGTCCTCCAAACACTCCACTGCATCATCTGACACTTAGTTTATCTCGCTACTGCTGAATCTTGGGCTCCTGTAGCAAGAAATTGGTCCAAGAGGTGGACTCCTCAAGGATCTTGCCCACATGTAGTCCTCCCGACTACAGCTCAATATCGCCCCATCTCCCTCCTGGAGATGCGTGGGCACTCATGGCAAACTCATCCTCGTCTATCTTCGCTGAAACAACCTTAGGATCATGTTTCTCATCCTTGTCCTTTTTCTTCAAAGGACACTGGGATGCATAGTGGCCTAACTCGCCACAACTGAAACATTTCACCTTTGAAATGTCCTTCTTACGCTTTGACTTCTACTGTTAGAACTGCGTTTTCCTCCTCCTCCTCCGTCTTTGTGCTACTCCCACTACTGCCACTAAGGTTGACCTTCACTAGGTCCCTCCTTAACTCCTCCTGTTGAAAAGTCGCCCAGATCTCCTCCCATGAAGGTAGTTTTCCCCTTCCCAATATGCTTTGGACGAAAAATTGCCATTCATTCAAGACTCCATTCAAGGCTATCCTCACCATCGCGGTTGGCTGAGTGGACCCCACTACAACAAGCTAGTCGCTGGTGTCCTGAAGACGTTGAAGATAGAGGTTCACCCCTTCTCCTTTTTGCATCAAAGTCTGCTGCAACTTCTGCTCTAGATACATCTTCCGCTATTCAGAAAAGCCTACATACAGAGAAGACAAGTCTTCCCACATCTCTCGCGCTGTATCCTTTCCCTGCAAGTGTGAGACCACATGATCTCGAACTCCATTGAGAATGAGCCTCTTTGCCTTCCCCTGCTCGGCCTTGTATTTCTTTTTTCGATCATTGTCAATAAGAACAACTACAACACTATTGATGTATGTTCCTCTAGAATAGCTATGATTCTGGTATTCCAAATGACATAGTTGGAAGCTCCTTCCAACCTGTCCTGATCCCTGAGCCCATGCGATGCCATCTCACCCAATTGGCTCATTGATAATGGTGCCTCAAGGCCTTCACTTGTTACAAAGAAGCTCTCTCTAATATGATAGTCAGCGAGTCCGGGGGAGTAGTAGTAGAGAGGGCCGTTGGTAGATAATATTCATCTTGCTTATTGTTAACAACGTTAGATTCATACCTGGAGTTTCCTGCCTTCTTGGTCCTTGATTTCCGAGATTCCTCTTTCCATTGAACATGCCATTCCTTTGATTGCCTTGGGAGTGATTTTGATCATCGTCATGATGTGAGTCCCTTTTATCAGGGCACTCCCTTGTATAGTGGTCCATTTTGTTGCTATTGTAACATCTTCCTCTTCTTCCACCCTTCGGTCCAGCCTTTCCTTTAGATTTAGCCCCATAATTGTTTCTCCTTTTAGCATGAGAGGAGAATGCAACAGGATTGCCTCTAAGTGCATGCATTTCCTGCTCTTCCATCCTTGTTTCTTCTTTAATGCATCTCGCCATCAGTTCCTCAAATCCAGGGATTACATTATTGTTGAGAAGAGTGGTTCTAAATATGTACCATTCAGATGGGAGCCCTCGGGAACGACTTCCCCAATTGATAGGAGATCATTCTTGATCTCGGTGATCCTTAAGAAGTATGCTTGCATACTCTCATCTTTGCCCTTCTTAATTTCCTTCAGCTTATTTCTAAGGTACAAAACTTGATTTGCATCATAAACTTTAAATAAGCTTACCAGTCTATCGTAGATTTCTTTGGAGGTGGCCAACTCGGAAACATAGGCCACCAGGCACTTGTCAATAAACTCCCAGATGATCTTCTTTGCTTTGACTTCTCCCCTGGTCCACTTGTTCCTAGCAATAGCGAATGCATTTGATGGAGGCTCAACGATTCTGCCTCTCACATGGTCCAACACTTCCTGCTCTTCTAATGTCAAGTCAAGAGACATCTTCCATCCGTGATAGTGAGACTTCTCATGGAGCTTGTCTTCAGCAGGGAAGTGTGATGAGGACCCCGTGAAGTCTTTGAGAGAGCTTCAACAACCTTCGGTGATTGCTCTTGCTGTTGCTTGGGCTTTGTCTTCACCTCAACTCTGATTCCATGTTAATTTATGGTATGTTCTATGCTTAGTGCAGTTTACTTCGATTTCTTCTTATTAGCCACTGTTTAACAATCACATAAACATAAAGTAAAATGCTAATAGAACATTAATAGATCGACAGAAAACAAGCCAAGACAAGAGACACAAGATGTGGCGGCTAGCCAGGGACAAACCCCAATGCGGGGAAACCTTTTGATCAATTCTTCTTTAATCTTTAATAGTTCAGCAGAGAGAAACAATACAAATTCAGAAATCTGTAATTTTATGATAACATCTTTAAACCCTTACCAACAAAGTCAAATCTGGTCAAACAAGGTGAAATTGACCTTCAATATATTTGGTCAATTTCTCGGTCATCTAGTCTTCCAACAACAAGAAGAAGTAGCCCTCAAACAACCCCAAAAACACAGTCAAACAACATTCAATTGTAATCAACCTACTGCCCCAAAATAGGGCAGTCAACCCTGGTCAAATCATAGGTTAGAATGCCTCGGTTTTTGTGCCAGAATTTGCGGCCTGCCTAGGAGAGGTAGCCACACCAAAAGCGCAATCCTGAATTGCCCACGTTGGTCAACGCTGGTCAACACTGGTCAAAGAGATGACCTGCTGCTTTTCCGTCCTCCAAAGCTACGTCTTCCTTGCCTCCTTGCCGCGTCCTTCTTCTCCCACGTTGGCTGCTTCTTGTTAACCCAATTCTAAGGAGAGAGAGAGAAGAATGCGTGAGATGAGATGGTGAAATAATGCCTCCACCTATCTTGTATTTATATGAGATGTTGAATTTGTGTGCCACACATTTAGCCGCTGGCCGACCTTGACAATTTGTCAAGTAATTACGAATAAATTCATATCTCCATAAATACTTGTCGGAATGGGATGATCGTTAGATCAATCCTCCACCTCTCGACGAGAGGAATCTAGGAAAAATATCAGCTGCCATAAATAAGATGACCCACATGGAGTTTGGCCCTAGTTGCCAATTTTAACACTCCCTCTCAACTAGGGAGAACTCCATCTGCTACTCTGTCTGACCGTCGGTACTATCTTTGCCATCAAATGCACTGCCCTGCACTGCTTGGCTATGCTCTGCTGAACTATGAAGAAGAAGAAATGATCGAGGATGTATCATACCATCCTCCACTGACCTGAAGTCAGTGTTAGAGTGTGTCATACCACTCCCACTGATCCTAGATCAGTATCATTGATCCCAGATCAATAGAGGTCATCTTAGCATAGTGAGTATGGTAGATACAACGATGCGTCCATCGATAGTACTACTAATGGTCCCTAACCCCATTTCCCTATTCATTGATCAGATGAGAGGTACTTCCCATGAGTCCCAGACGGCATGGGTAGGATGCCTCGACAGGAAAAGGTTGAACCTTTCACCCTGTACATAACGCACCACCAGGGGAGGGTGAGTCGCCCTGTGGTCGCATGTCGCTCCAAGAAGTACCCCAAGCCCCCTGGAGCTCCCAGAGCTCAATGTATGCATCATACACGACCCTCATAAGAGAGTTTCTCAATGACACCAAGTCGTTCTTGGAAAGTCAGGAATTTGACCTTTCCTAGGGGCTTCATCAAAATGTCGGCGACCTGCTCATCTGTACCGATATGTTGGAGCCTTTTTGCTCCCTGCTGCACCATATCCCGGATATAGTGGTACCTGATTTCGATATGCTTGGAGCGATCATGAAATACAGGATTCTCTGATAAATGAATCTCGCTCTGGTTGTCACACAGGATCACGGTAGTATCCAATGTAAATCCAAACAACTCACTGAAGAGCTTCCGCAACCAGACTGCCTCACAAGAGGCGATACTCGTAGCAATGTACTCTGCCTCAGCGGTGCTCAAAGCCACCGACTTCTGCTTCCTGCTCATCCAGGATATCGAGGCAGATCTGAAAGAGAAACAACACCCGGAAGTGCTCTTTTGGTCCACCACACTGCTTGCCCAATCAACATTGGTATATCCATGTAACCTCACATCTTCGGCAGTGTATCTCAACCCATGAGTGATTGTGCCACGAAGGTATCTCAACAGATTCTTGTCACCAATCTAATGTGAGTGGTGAGGCTTAACCATATGTTGACTGCAAAGCATATATCTGGATGGGAGTTCACCAAGAACATCAATGCTCTGATGAGTTTACGATACTGGGTAACATTTTGTAAAACAGGTCCGGCAGCACTACCGCTTAACTTCTTGAAGTCAAGCTCCATCGGGGTAGTCACGGGCTTGCAGTTCACAATATCGAATCTCTCCAATATCTTCACCACATATTTCCCTGGAGATAGGAAAATCTCCCCTCGCTTCTGCTAGACTTCCAGTCCTAGGAAATAGTGCATCAGTCCTAGGTCCTTCATTTCAAACTCAAAAGCCAATTCCCTCTTACATTTGTGAATGAGAGGGTCTACACCTGTCAGAAAGAGGTTGTCAACGTATAACACCAGTATGAGAGGTTTGTCATCTTCAACCTTAAAGTAAAGGTTAGGGTCGGCTTCACTCCTAGTGAATCCTAGCTTCATCAAGTAGCTATTGATCCTCTCATACCACGCTCGGGGTGCTTGCTTCAGCCCATAGAGGGCTTTCTTCAACCTACACACATGAGATTCCCGATCATGAATCTCAAATCCTTCGGGTTGTTTGAACCATGCAAGAATGCGGTCTTGACATCCGTTTGATGTAGGTTCCATCCTTGAGAAGCAACAAGGGCTATGATTGAGCGGATGGTGGTATATCGGGCAACAGGTGCAAATATCTCGTCATAGTCTATACCTTCCTTTTGAGAGAAGCCACGAGCGACAAAACGAGCCTTATTCTTTTTAGCACTTCCATCAGCTCCATGCTTTATCTTGTAAAGCCATTTCGAAGTGACAACTGCTTTGTCCTGGGGTTTGGGGACCACATCCCAGACATCGTTCTTCATGATGGACTCGTATTCCTCAGTCATAGCATCCTTCCATACTTGATGCTTGACAGCTTCTGCAAACGATGAAGGTTCATTTTGAATGATCATGCTTGTGATGGTCAAGTATCCTTGATACCTGGATGGCTTCTTACTTTCACGGAAAGTCCCTCTAGGTGCAATGTGTTCCTCGGCATCATTAAGTGTCCCCCCTGAGCCATGAAGGCCTCTTCTTAGAAGAGGAAGGCTCTTGCAGAGGGGGATCAATAGGATCCATGGGTTCTTCCACAACGGGCATCGTCTCGTCTTCCTTTTCCTCCAGTTTCCTAGTGTCAGCTTCCTTAGATTCCTTTAGAGTAGGAAGATTGTCAACTTTGCTAAGAGCCATATCTTCGTCAAAGGTGACATCATGGCTAATCTCGACTTCCCTTTGACCAGCCACATAGATTCTATAGCCCTTAGTATTTTCGCTATGGCCCACGAATATTCCTTTCTTTCCAGATGCACGCAATTTATTCCTTTTCTCTTTCGGCACATGAAAATATACAGGACTTCCAAAAATTCTAAAATGAGATACGTCAGGTTTCTTACCGGTAAACGTCTCTTCGGGAGTTTTGGAACCCAATGCTTGATGAGGTCATTGGTTTTGAACATATACCGCGGTATTCGCAGCTTCGACCCAACACGGACAATAGCACGGACAACTTCCATAATCGTACGATTCTTCTTTTTCGCCACACCATTCTGCTTGGGAGTATATGGTGTTGTAGTCTCCCTCTTAATGCCAACCTCTTTGCAAAAGTCATGGAACTCATTGGACTCATACTCGGTCCCATTATCAGTTCGTAAGATCTTGATCTTCTTTTCAGTTTGATTCTCGATCAAGGCTTTGAAGTGACGAAACCAGGAGAACACTTCATCCTTCTTTTTCAAGAAG